>OZ014517.1:0-20799 GCA_963966075.1 Aphodius sticticus | reverse complement strand
TAAAATATAAAGATTAAAATAAAAATAACTCACAAAATTAATAATAATATAAAAAATTTCAAGTTATTATTATACAAAATTTGTAAGATTTGAGACTTATTACGTATATGACTATAAATATTTTGACTTCCTAAAACCTCAGATCATCCTTGATCTAAATTTTTATAAATTATATTTCCTAATTGAAGAGGAAACCTATTTACACCATAAGTAGAAATATATGGTATTCCCCATATTGAAGAAAAAAATAAACTAGATTTTAATGCTAATAAAGCTTTTAAAGAATAACTTAAAGAAAATTTAGAAATCTCATATCCTAACAATCCCCCTAAACAAACAACAATTAATGTTATTATTTTTATAAGTAATGGAAGACAAATAAAATAGGGAATTGGAAATATAATTCATATTAAAATACTTCCCCCAAAAATTACTATTATAATAAGCCCACTTATCCCTTTCAATATAATCTTTCCATTATCAGAAATTATATTTAAAGATAAATAATTAAAATCTCCTGTAATTACATAATAAATTAAACGAAAAGTATAAGCAACTGTCAAGCCTGTCGAAACAAAAAAAATAATATAAATATATAAATTTAAGTAATTTATTGATAAAATTTCTAAGATTAAATCTTTTGAATAAAACCCAGACAAGAACGGAATCCCACATAAAGCTAAATTAGCAATAATAAAAAAAGAACAAGTTAAAGGTATTAAATTAATTAGCCCCCCTATATAACGAATATCTTGACAATTACCTAAGTTATGAATTATACACCCAGCACATATAAATAATAAAGCCTTAAATAAAGCATGAGTTAAAAGATGGAAAAAAGCTAAATTATATTCCCCTAAAGCTAAAATTCTTATTATTAAACCTAATTGTCTTAAAGTAGAAAGAGCAATAATTTTTTTTAAATCAAATTCAAAATTAGCCCCTAAACCTGCTATAAATATAGTTAAACTTCCAATAAATAACAAAAACAATATCAATTCATATCTTAAAACAGGATTAAATCGAATAAGGAGATAGACACCAGCTGTTACTAAAGTAGAAGAATGAACTAAAGAAGAAACGGGTGTAGGTGCAGCTATAGCAGCTGGAAGCCAAGATGAAAATGGAATTTGAGCTCTTTTAGTTATAGCAGCTAAAACTATTAAATAAGAAATTAACACTATTTCAAAGTCATTAGAAAAATTAAAATTTATATAATAAATATAATTAAATCTCCCATAATTAAATATTCAAGCAATTGCTATTAAAAAAGCAACATCTCCAATACGATTAGAAAGAGCCGTAATTATTCCTGCATTATATGATTTAATATTCTGATAATAAATTACTAAGCAATAAGAAACCAATCCCAATCCATCCCATCCTAAAAGAATTCTAATTAGATTAGGGCTAATAATTAATAATATTATAGATAACACAAATATAGAAACTAATATAATAAATCGATTAATATTTAAATCCCCCTCTATATACTCTTTTCTATAAAAAACTACTATCGCAGAAATAAATAAAACAAACCTTATAAATAATAAAGATATTCAATCAAGTAAAACTGTTATTAAAATTCTAGTAGAATTAATACTTAATAAATCAAACTCTAAAATTAATACATACTGAGTTACAATAAAATATAAAGAAGAAATAAATATTAAACATCTAAAAAATAAAAAACAACTAAAATAAATTAAACAAATTGATAAAATTATTTAAAATAAAAAACTTTATATCATTGACACCACAAATCAATATTTTTAATTAAACTATTTAAATTAAATCCATAAAGAAAAATATTCTCTTTTTAAAATAAGTAAATTTAAAGGAATTCAATGTAAAAATAAAAGTAAATACTCACGAATTCTGCCTCTAAACATAGAATATAAACTAGAATAAATCTTACCATGCTGAGTAAAAGAATATAAATAAAGCGAATAAACAGCACTAAAAAAAGAGATAAAAAATAATACTAATATATTTAATCAACTTCAACTAACTAAACTATTAATTAATATAATTTCACCCAATAAATTTAAAGAAGGAGGTGCTGCTATATTAGAACTTCTTAAAAGAAACCATCATAATCTTATGGAAGGTATAAGATTAATCAACCCCTTATTTATAAATATTCTACGACTCGAAATCCGCTCATAAGAAATGTTAGCTAAACAAAATAAACCTGAAGAACATAGCCCATGAGCTAATATTATTACTAAAGAGCCACAAGATCCTCAATAAGTTAGAGTTAGGATTCCTCTTAATACTAGTCCTATATGAGCAACCGAAGAATAAGCAATCAAAGATTTAATATCTGTCTGACGTAAACAAACTAAAGATACAAAAACTCCACCAACTATTCTAATACTAATAAAAATATAATTTACCTGCATTCCAACTAACAAAAAAATTTTTATTAATCGTATTAATCCATACCCCCCTAACTTTAATATAATCCCAGCTAAAATTATAGAACCAGAAACTGGGGCTTCAACATGAGCTTTTGGCAACCAAAGATGAATAAAATATATAGGAATTTTAACAAAAAAAACTATTCTTATACATAAATATAAATAAATATAATCAATAGAATTAAATATTATTAAAAATATTAATCTATTAAACTTTTCATAATAATAAAAAATAAAAATTAATATTGGTAAAGAAGCCGCTATCGTATAAAAAAGTAAATAAACCCCCGCTTGAAGACGTTCAGGTTGATACCCTCAACCAATAATTAAAATTAAAGTAGGAATTAAACTTATCTCAAAAAAAATATAAAAGATAAATAAATTTAAAGATATAAATGTCATTAGTAAAGAAATTAATAATATTAATAATAAAAATAAAAATAAATTATAAAAATAATTCCTTTTATAAACTCTTTCTCTTGCTATAATTATCAAAGAACAAATTCAAAAAGTTAACAAAACTATAACAAAAGATAATAAATCACAACCAAAAAAATAACCTAAATTAACAAATATTATATTAAAATTAAACATAACTAAAAATAAAAATCTTATTATAAAATATAAATATTGATTAAGTCAAAATCTTTTCTTTAAAAATCTTAAAGGAATCATAAAAATAACTATCAATAAAAATTTTATCATAACAGATTAAAAGATTGAAAATAATCATTTCCGTGTGTTCGAACTAAAGAAACTAAAATAGAAAGACCTAAGGCTCCTTCACATACACTTATAGATAAAAAAATTATACTAAAATAATACTCAAAATTGAAATAACTCAAATATAAAAATAAATTAAAATATAACCCTAAAACAACGAACTCTAATCTTAATAATATTAAAAGTAAATGCTTCCGCTTTAAACAAAAAGAAAATAACCCCGCAAAATATATAATAATAGAAAATAATAAACAAAATATTAACATTAATTAAGTTTTAATAATTTAAATAAAATATTGGTCTTGTAAGCCAAAAATAAGAATTTTCTTTTAAAACTTCAGAGAAAAGGAATTACCTTATCTTTAATCTCCAAAATTAATATTTTAATATAAACTATTCTCTGATATTATATTCTTCTTAATAATAATTTCTATATTAATATCAATATTTTTAGTTTCTTTAAAACATCCTCTTTCTATAGGATTAACCTTATTAATTCAAACTATTATTGTATCTCTATCAATTGGTTTCTTTAGGCCAACGTACTGATTCTCTTATATTTTATTTTTAGTAATAATTGGGGGAATATTAGTATTATTTATTTATATAACAAGAGTAGCTTCTAATGAAATATTTAAATATTCATCAAAATTAATGATTATTTCTAATTTAATTTTAATTTCTAGACTAATCTTCTATTTAATATCCATAGATAATTTTTTATACTATATTAATAATATCACCTTAGAATCTATTAATAACTCAATAAGTGAAAATTTAAATTTATCAATAAGAAAATATCTTATATTTCCAACAAACTTAATTAATTACATAATTATTATTTATTTATTAATAACTTTAATTGCAGTAGTTAAAATTACTAATATCAAACAAGGCCCTCTTCGTCAAATAAGATAATGAAAACACCAATACGAAAAATCTCCCCAATCACAAAAATCATAAACAATTCATTAATTGACCTTCCATCTCCAGCCAATATTAATGCTTGATGAAATTTTGGCTCATTACTAGGACTTTGCTTAATAATTCAAATTATCACTGGAATCTTTTTAGCAATACACTACACTGCTAATGTAGACATAGCTTTTAACAGAATTGTCCATATTTGTCGGGATGTAAACTACGGATGGTTACTCCGTACTCTTCATGCTAATGGGGCAAGATTTTTTTTTATTTGTCTTTACTTACACATTGGGCGAGGTCTTTACTATTCATCTTATAAATTACACTTAACCTGAACTATTGGAGTATTAATTTTATTTGCAGTAATAGCAACTGCATTCCTAGGTTACGTTTTACCTTGAGGACAAATATCATTTTGAGGTGCAACTGTAATTACTAATCTTCTCTCAGCAATCCCCTACCTAGGAAGAATAATTGTCCAATGATTATGAGGAGGATTTGCTGTAGATAACGCAACTTTAACTCGATTTTTTACACTACATTTTCTTCTCCCTTTTATTGTAACTGCGTTAGTACTTATTCACTTATTATTCCTCCATCAAACAGGATCTAACAACCCCTTAGGAACTAATAGTAACTTAGATAAAATTCCATTCCATCCTTATTTTTCTTTAAAAGATACTGTTGGATTCTTAATTATAACTATAATCTTAATCTTACTAACTTTAATTAATCCCTACTTACTAGGAGATCCTGATAATTTTGTCCCTGCTAATCCTTTAGTAACACCTATCCATATCCAACCAGAATGATATTTTTTATTTGCTTATGCAATCCTTCGATCTATTCCTAACAAATTAGGAGGAGTTATTGCCCTAGTTTTATCAATTGCAATTCTTTTAATTATACCTTTTATTAATAAAAAAAAAATACAAAGTATACAATTTTATCCTCTTAATCAATTTCTATTCTGATCATTTCTTAGAATTGTAATTTTATTAACCTGAATTGGGGCTCGACCTGTTGAAGATCCTTATATTATAATTGGACAATTACTAACTATTATTTATTTTACTTACTATTTTATTAACCCATTAATTTCAAAAATATGAGATTATATTATTTTTAAATCATAAATAAGTTAATGAACTTGTTAAAGTATATATTTTGAAAGTATAAAAAAGAGTATCCAATCTCTATTAACTTATACTAAAATTTATGACCTATAAAAAAAAACTTAATAGAAATAATTTTAACCCAAAAAAAAACAATAAGTAATTTAAAGAAACTGGAAGAAACCTTTTTCAACATAAATATATTAACTTATCATAACGATACCGAGGTAAAGTTCCTCGAACCCATACTCAAAAAAAGGCCATTAAAGCTAACTTTAAAAAAAAAGTAAAATTTATAAAATTTCCTCCTAAAAATAAAATACAACAAAATATTCTTATAAATAAAATACTAGCATATTCAGCCAAAAAAAGTAAAGCAAATCCCCCTCTTCTATACTCTACATTAAACCCAGAAACTAACTCTGACTCCCCTTCTGCAAAATCAAAAGGAGTCCGATTAGTTTCAGCTAATCTTGAAACAACTCAAATTATACTTAAAGGCAAACATAAAAAAATAAATCATAAATATTCCTGATAATTAAAAAAATCAATTATATTTAACCTTATAATTAAATACAAAAAAGATAATAAAATTAAAGATAATCTTACTTCATAAGAAATAGTTTGAGCAACTGCCCGTAATCCCCCTAGTAAAGCATAATTAGAATTTGAAGATCAACCAGCAATCATAATTGTATAAACTCTCAATCTAGAGCAACATAAAAAAAATAATACCCCTAAATTAAAATTAAATAAAATTGAAAAAAAAGGTATACATATCCATAATAAAAGAGCTAAAAATAAATTAAAAACAGGAGATAAATAATAACTATTAAAATTAGATATAAAAGGATAAGTTTGCTCCTTAGTAAATAATTTAATAGCATCTCTAAAAGGTTGTGGAATCCCTAAAAATCCTACCTTATTTGGCCCCTTACGAATCTGAATATAACCTAAAACTTTCCGTTCTATTAAAGTTAAAAATGCTACTCCCACCAACACACAAATAATTAAAATTAAACTAGAAATTAATACTAAAATAATATCTTTAACAAATATTGTTATATGTAAATTAAAAATATACATCTTTAAATTCTAAATTTAATGCACTAATCTGCCAAAATAACTAATAATATTAATATAATTCAATATATAAAATAAAACTTATAAATATTTGGTCCTCTCGTACTAAAATATTTTAACTGTTTAAAGATAGAAACCAACCTGGCTTACACCGGTTTAAACTCAGATCATGTAAAATTTTAAAGGTCGAACAGACCCAACCTATATAGCTACTGCGCCAAAAGTTTATTTTAATCCAACATCGAGGTCGCAAACTTTTTTTTCGATAAGAACTCTAAAAAAAAATTACGCTGTTATCCCTAAGGTAATTTAATCTTTTAATCATAAAAAATGGATCACTTATTCATATATCAATGGTTCTAAAAATAAAAAGTTTATTAAATTTTTATATCACCCCAATAAAATACTAAAATCATATAAAATAAAAAAAAATACTTTATAAATTAAATACAAATTTAATATAAAACTCTATAGGGTCTTCTCGTCTTTTAAAATAATTTAAGCTTTTTAACTTAAAAATAAAATTCTAATTTAAATTAAATTGAGACAGCTATTTTCTCGTCCAGCCATTCATACCAGTTCTCAATTAAAAAACTAATTATTATGCTACCTTCGCACAGTTAAAATACTGCGGCCATTGAATAATTCATCGGGCAGGCTAGACTTTAAATTATAATCAAAAAGACATGTTTTTAATAAACAGGCGAAAAATAAATTTGCCGAGTTCCTTAACTTAACCTTAAAAATTTAAAATTACTTATTAACATAAAATTATACTAATTTTATCATTATTACACCTAATATAAAATTAATTAACTCATTTTGATAGAAAATTTAAAATTAATAAAAATTTAAATTAAGATAAACTTAGTTATAACACATTAAATTATAAAAACTTTTAATTCTAATAAATATACCCTTTCTAAACTAAATTTATAAACCTCTACTTTAAAGCTTAACCCTTAAAATATTTATTGATTTATTTAATACCTTATTATAAAATAAAAATAAATTAAAACAATCAACTAAATTAAATTTATTTCTCAAAAAACTAGATATCCTTAAAAACGACTAACGTTTCATTTCTAAAAAATTATTTTAAATATTTATTTCACAATAAAATATATAACTTCTTAACTCTTTAAAATTCGAGAAAATTAATATTAAATAACTATTAATTAATAAACCCTGATACACAAGGTACAAAAAATTATTTCTTCTTATAAATATTTTAAATTTTCAAATTATTTCAATTTTCTATCACTATACTAATAATCTATAATTATCTATAATTTTATCTATAAAAATAAAAAAAAAAAAAATATTTTTTTTAAATAAATTTAAACCTTAATCTTTTATATAAATTAATAAATTCAAATTAAATTGAATTTCACAATTAACTTTTTAATGTAAATAAAATGCTTGAACAAGCTCTAATTTGAACTTGCTAGGCACACTTTCCAGTACGCCTACTCTGTTACGACTTATCCCACTTTAAAAACAATGGAAGTGACGGGCGATATGTGCATATTTTAGAGCTTAAATCATATAATTTAACTAAATTATATTACTTTCAAATCCAATTTATAAAATAATTTTAATTACCTTAACTATATTAAATAAAAATTTATAGTAACCCATCTCTTCTTAATTATAAGCTGCGCCTTGATCTGATTTATATTATAATTATACATTATGAATGTTTTCTCTCCTAAGACACTCAACTACGACGATATACAAACTTGTAAATTAAGTACAATTAAACGTGGACTATCAATCACAGGACAGGTTCCTCTGAAAAGACTAAAATACCGCCAAATTTTTTAAATTTCAAGAACATAGCTATTACTCCCTTAGTTTTAATTTTTTACATTTCTAATAATAGGGTATCTAATCCTAGTTTAATCTATTTGAAATTTCATAAATCATATACCAAAAATTTAATCTAATTTAAATTTTAAATTTCACTTAAAAAATTCAATTCTAAATTAAACAATTAACTATTAATTATCATACTAATATAAGATGATTGTATCACTTGTCTAACCGCAACTGCTGGCACAAATTTGGTTAATACTATATTATATTTCTATATCAAAATTTCTTTTATATTATAATTTTAACTACTGCAATTAAATAAATAAAAATATTATTTAAATATTTTCCAATTCACACAAAAATTTACATATAATAAAAACAAAAATCAACTTTTTAAGCTAAAATAAAACTTTTTATATAATAAACATTATTTAAATGATGAATATTATTAACTTTAAATCAAATAAAAATTATTTTAATTCAAAATAATATTTTACTTTAATATAAACAAATTAAAATAACACCTAACCTCATAACTTATTTAAAAACTAATTTAAATTAAATAATATACTTAGCTTAATTTTCACAATTACCAGCAAATCAATTTGAACTTGAACATAAAATTAAACTACCCTAACTTTAACTCAATTTTCACAATTACCAGCAAATCAATTTGAACTTGAACATGAAATTAAACTTCTCCTAAATTAAACCAACTTTCACAATTACCAACAAATTAATTTGAACTTGAACATGAAATTGAGCTATCCTAACTTTAACTCAATTTCCACAATTACCAGCAAATCAATTTGAACTTGAACATGAAATTAAACTTCTCCTAAATTAAACCAACTTTCACAATTACCAACAAATTAATTTGAACTTGAACATGAAATTGAGCTATCCTAACTTTAACTCAATTTCCACAATTACCAGCAAATCAATTTAAATTTTCAATACAAAATAAACCAACCCTAACCTAATCTAATTTCTCCAATCACCTAGATACTAATTTAAATTTCAACCCTAAAATAAGCCACTCCTAACTTCAACTCAATTTATAAAATCAATAGTAAACTAATTTAAACTTTCAATACAAAATAAATCAACCCTAACCTAATCTAATTTCTCCAATTACCTAGATACTAATTTAAATTTTAACCCTAAAATAAGCCGCTCCTAACTTCAACTCAATTTATAAAATCAATAGTAAACTAATTTAAATTTTCAATACAAAATAAATCAACCCTAACCTAATCTAATTTCTCCAATTACCTAGATACTAATTTAAATTTTAACTCTAAATAAGCCGATCCTAACTTCAACTCAATTTATAAAATTAATAATAAACTAATTTAAATTTTCAATACAAAATAAAAACTCCAGCCTAATCTAATTTATTTTATATGAAAATTTAAAATTAACTTATATATTAATTTCTCAATTAATTTAAAAATATTGATAAAAAAATTGAAAAATTTCAATATAAAATTAACTTAATATTTTAATTATAATTAAACTTCAATTATAATAATTTATTTCTTTAAAATAAAACTTTACATATAACAAAAAAAGATTAAACTATAATTTTTATTAACCTTATATATAATATAAATTACTTTTTCTTGATTTATTTTGTATTATTAACTAAGAATTCTCTATCCAGTTAAAAATTATGATATTTATTAATTAATTAATTAGTTATTTCTATATAATTCAATAATTTCTTATAAAAATAACTTTTTTCAATTTTTTATAATATTTTAAATGAAACTATAAGTAAAACTCTTTTTTTTTTTTTTTTTTTTATATATACATTTAATACTATATAACTTATTTTAATACTTATCTTAATAAATGTTTAATTTAATTAATATATATATATAAGTTTTTATATATATAATAATAATAATAATCCAAATTAAATATATTATATATTTATAATTAATAATAAATTTATATATACTCATACATGTATATATAATAATAAATTTATTTATATATAGAATAAAATTATATATCCTTTTCTTTTTTTTTTTCGTATTTACGAAATAAAGAAGTATAAAGACTAAACAGATATAGATTGATAAATCAATTCATAAGTTTTTATTCGTTTAATGATAAATATATATTATGGATATGATGTATTTATTATATAGATATATAAAATATATAATATATATATATAAATACATTATATTAAAATGCTCTTTTTAAAAAATTCTTTTTTCCGAAAATTTGGAAAACCCCTTAAATGAAACTCCAACTTAGCCCAAAATCCATAAAAAAATTACTTATAATTTCTATACAAAAATTAGTATGGTTTTAATTTTTTTCAAAAAAAAAAAAAAAGCCCTTTTTTGAATAGGACTTTCCTCAAACCTGTATTTACGTATTTTTTCTAAAAAAAAAAAAAATTATTTTTTAAATTAAAATTAAAACTTAATTTAATTTTAAGTTAAGTTTCTACTCAACCAATTCATATTAATTTCCTTAATATTTTTTTCAAAAACAAAAAAAAAAGAAGAGGGTAAAAAAAACAAAATGGTATTTTTTAAGGCCTAGTATTGAAACTATAAGTGTCCTGAAAAAATTGAAAAAAATTTTTAGGAATTTTACCGCCAAAATGGCTTTACTTGACTTTTATATTCAATCGAACGAACATTTTTTTTGAAAAATAAATTTCAAAATTTTAAAATTTTTCGAATAAATCATCATAATAGTAATGAATTACCCAGTAAACCCCTATTTTTAAAAAATATCTAAATTTTTAAAAAAAATCACTAATTTTAGCCAAAAATTGAGTTAAAAAAAAAAAATTAATATAGTAATTCAAAGTACCCCCCCTAACAATTGAATATTCCTATAAAAAATTTTTTATAAAAAAAAATTATGGCCTGACCATAGATTTTATAACTTAACTACTATTTAACAAAAAAACTAATTTTTATTGTTATAAAAAATTGAAAAAATTGAAAAAAGCTATAAAATAAAATTCAAAAATACAAAATTTAAATAGTTAATCTATTAACCTAAATATTTTTATTATAGATAAAAATTAATAAAATAATAATAATACTATATTAAAAATTTATAGCCTAACCAGGGATTTTTAAAAATTTATGACCTAACCATAGATTTTAATACTCCCCTACTATTTAGTGTAGGGGACCTAGCTTTTTTTTACTAAAAAATTTGAATTAAATCATATACTTATGAAAAAAATTATAAAATAATATTTTAAGATACAAAATTTAAAAGTTTATATGAAAACTTAAGTAATTATTTATTCTAGTTTGATTTTTTTTTATTATAAATAAAAATTAACAGAATGATATCAATTTTATATTAGAAATTTATGACCTAACCATAGATTTCTAATATAAATAATTTTAATTGAGTTAAATTAGGCGTTTATTATAATTTTAAGAAATTTATAGCCTAACCAGGGATTTTTAAAAATTTATGACCTAACCATAGATTTTAATACTCCCCTACTATTTAGTGTAGGGGACCTAGCTTTTTTTTACTAAAAAATTTGAATTAAATTACATACTTATGAAAAAAATTATAAAATAAGATTCAAAAATACAGAATTTAAAAGTTTATATGAAAACTTAAGTAATTATTTATTCTAGTTTGATTTTTTTTTATTATAAATAAAAATTAACAGAATGCTATCAATTTTATATTAGAAATTTATGACCTAACCATAGATTTCTAATATAAATAATTTTAATTAAGTTAAATTAGGCGTTTATTATAATTTTAAGAAATTTATGACCTAACCAGGGATTTTTAAAAATTTATGACCTAACCATAGATTTTAATACTCCCCTACTATTTAGTGTAGGGGACCTAGCTTTTTTTTACTAAAAAATTTGAATTAAATTACATACTTATAAAAAAAATTATAAAATAAGATTCAAAAATACAGAATTTAAAAGTTTATATGAAAACTTAAGTAATTATTTATTCTAGTTTGATTTTTTTTTATTATAAATAAAAATTAACAGAATGCTATCAATTTTATATTAGAAATTTATGACCTAACCATAGATTTCTAATATAAATAATTTTAATTAAGTTGAATTAGGCGTTTATTATAATTTTAAGAAATTTATAGCCTAACCAGGGATTTTTAAAAATTTATGACCTAACCATAGATTTTAATACTCCCCTACTATTTAGTGTAGGGGACCTAGCTTTTTTTTACTAAAAAATTTGAATTAAATTACATACTTATGAAAAAAATTATAAAATAAGACTCAAAAATACAGAATTTAAAAGTTTATATGAAAACTTAAGTAATTATTTATTCTAGTTTGATTTTTTTTTATTATAAATAAAAATTAACAGAATGATATCAATTTTATATTAGAAATTTATGACCTAACCATAGATTTCTAATATAAATAATTTTAATTGAGTTAAATTAGGCGTTTATTATAATTTTAAGAAATTTATAGCCTAACCAGGGATTTTTAAAAATTTATGACCTAACCATAGATTTTAATACTCCCCTACTATTTAGTGTAGGGGACCTAGCTTTTTTTTACTAAAAAATTTGAATTAAATTACATACTTATGAAAAAAATTATAAAATAAGATTCAAAAATACAGAATTTAAAAGTTTATATGAAAACTTAAGTAATTATTTATTCTAGTTTGATTTTTTTTTATTATAAATAAAAATTAACAGAATGCTATCAATTTTATATTAGAAATTTATGACCTAACCATAGATTTCTAATATAAATAATTTTAATTGAGTTAGATTAGGCGTTTATTATAATTTTAAGAAATTTATGACCTAACCAGGGATTTTTAAAAATTTATGACCTAACCATAGATTTTAATACTCCCCTACTATTTAGTGTAGGGGACCTAGCTTTTTTTTACTAAAAAATTTGAATTAAATTACATACTTATGAAAAAAATTATAAAATAAGACTCAAAAATACAGAATTTAAAAGTTTATATGAAAACTTAAGTAATTATTTATTCTAGTTTGATTTTTTTTTATTATAAATAAAAATTAACAGAATGCTATCAATTTTATATTAGAAATTTATGACCTAACCATAGATTTCTAATATAAATAATTTTAATTGAGTTAAATTAGGCGTTTATTATAATTTTAAGAAATTTATAGCCTAACCAGGGATTTTTAAAAATTTATGACCTAACCATAGATTTTAATACTCCCCTACTATTTAGTGTAGGGGACCTAGCTTTTTTTTACTAAAAAATTTGAATTAAATTACATACTTATAAAAAAAATTATAAAATAAGATTCAAAAATACAGAATTTAAAAGTTTATATGAAAACTTAAGTAATTATTTATTCTAGTTTGATTTTTTTTTATTATAAATAAAAATTAACAGAATGATATCAATTTTATATTAGAAATTTATGACCTAACCATAGATTTCTAATATAAATAATTTTAATTGAGTTAAATTAGGCGTTTATTATAATTTTAAGAAATTTATAGCCTAACCAGGGATTTTTAAAAATTTATGACCTAACCATAGATTTTAATACTCCCCTACTATTTAGTGTAGGGGACCTAGCTTTTTTTTACTAAAAAATTTGAATTAAATTACATACTTATGAAAAAAATTATAAAATAAGACTCAAAAATACAGAATTTAAAAGTTTATATAAAAACTTAAGTAATTATTTATTCTAGTTTGATTTTTTTTTATTATAAATAAAAATTAACAGAATGATATCAATTTTATATTAGAAATTTATGACCTAACCATAGATTTCTAATATAAATAATTTTAATTGAGTTGAATTAGGCGTTTATTATAATTTTAAGAAATTTATAGCCTAACCAGGGATTTTAAAAAATTTATGACCTAACCATAGATTTTAATACTCCCCTACTATTTAGTGTAGGGGACCTAGCTTTTTTTTACTAAAAAATTTGAATTAAATTACATACTTATGAAAAAAATTATAAAATAAGACTCAAAAATACAGAATTTAAAAGTTTATATGAAAACTTAAGTAATTATTTATTCTAGTTTGATTTTTTTTTATTATAAATAAAAATTAACAGAATGATATCAATTTTATATTAGAAATTTATGACCTAACCATAGATTTCTAATATAAATAATTTTAATTGAGTTAGATTAGGCGTTTATTATAATTTTAAGAAATTTATGACCTAACCAGGGATTTTAAAAAATTTATGACCTAACCATAGATTTTAATACTCCCCTACTATTTAGTGTAGGGGACCTAGCTTTTTTTTACTAAAAAATTTGAATTAAATTACATACTTATGAAAAAAATTATAAAATAAGATTCAAAAATACAGAATTTAAAAGTTAATGAAGTGTCTGATTAAAGAGTTATTTTGATAGAATAAAAAATGTGATATTTTCACCTTCATTATATTATAATTAATAGAATTAAACTAATTCCTAAGATATCAAAAATCTTTATACATCATATACTAAATTATAAAAAGATAAGCTAATTAAGCTACTGGGTTCATACCCCATTTATAAAGGTTTTAATCCTTTTCTTTTTAATCTTCTTTTATAAATTTCTATTTAGGTTTACTTTAATTCTTGGGACAGCTATCTCAATCTCCTCTTACTCTTGAATAGGAATATGAATTGGATTAGAAATTAATCTACTATCAATTATCCCTCTTATATCTAGAACTGAAAATGCTATAGCCTCAGAAGCAGCACTAAAATACTTTATTACCCAAGCTTTAGCTTCAACTTTAATTTTATTTTCTATTATTATACTTTCATTAAATTTTATGTATAGAACACTTTATATTCCTATTTTCACAATAGTAATAAATACAGCATTTTTAACAAAAATAGGAGCTGCCCCATTTCACTTTTGATTCCCAGAAATCATAGAAGGACTTGATTGAACAAATTCTTTCATTATATTAACATGACAAAAAATTGCCCCTATAGTTTTAATTACTTATACAAATATTAACATTAGATATGTTGGAATCTGTATTATTATAAGAATGATTGTTAGAGGGGTTTTAGGGTTAAATCAAACAAGATTACGCAAACTATTAGCATACTCCTCAATTAATCATATTGGCTGAATATTAGCCGCTATCATATTTATAGAAAGAATTTGAAGTTATTACTTTTTAATTTACTCAATAATAAGATTTAATATCATTTTTATCTTAAATACATATAATATCTTCTATTTAAAACAATTATTCATTTCCCTTAATAATAAACCTTTAGCTAAGCTACTTTTTAACTTAAATTTTTTATCTTTAGGGGGTCTCCCTCCCTTCATTGGATTTCTACCTAAATGACTTACAATTCAACTCTTAATTAATAACGATTATTATTTATTAACTTTAATTATAATAATATTAACATTAATAACCCTTTATTTTTATGTTCGAATTACATTTAGATCAATAATATTAAGAATAAGTCAAATCTCTTCATTTAAAAATAAAATTAATAAAAATGAAATTATTATAATTATTAATTTCATTGTCCTAATTGGACTATTCATATCTACACTATCTTTCAATTTCAATTAATACTAAGGATTTAAGTTAATATAAACTAGTAGCCTTCAAATCTACCAATAAATTTAAATTTAAGCCTTAGAAATATATTCACCTTTAAACTTGCAATTTAATATCATTTAATTTTGAATATAAGACCAATTTTAAATTAAATAATAAAGGAATAATAATATTCGTCTATAAATTTACAATTTATCGCTTAATCTCAGCCACTTTATTAAACAATGAATAAATGATTATTTTCTACAAACCATAAAGATATTGGTACATTATATTTTCTATTCGGAAGTTGAGCTGGAATAGTAGGTACCTCACTAAGCCTATTAATTCGAGCTGAATTAGGAAACCCAGGAACTCTTATTGGAGATGATCAAATTTATAATGTTATTGTAACAGCCCATGCTTTTGTAATAATTTTTTTTATAGTTATACCTATCTTAATTGGGGGATTTGGAAATTGATTAGTTCCTCTAATACTAGGAGCCCCAGATATAGCATTCCCACGAATAAATAATATAAGATTTTGACTTTTACCTCCTTCACTAACTCTTCTATTAATAAGAAGAATAGTAGAAAGTGGTGCAGGAACTGGTTGAACAGTTTATCCTCCATTATCTTCTAATATTGCCCATGGAGGTGCCTCTGTAGACCTTGCTATTTTCAGCCTTCACTTAGCTGGTATCTCTTCAATTTTAGGAGCAGTAAATTTTATTACTACAGTAATTAATATACGATCCCCTGGATTAACTTTTGATCGAATACCATTATTTGTCTGATCTGTAGCAATCACAGCCCTTTTATTGCTTTTATCTTTACCCGTTCTAGCAGGAGCTATTACTATGTTACTAACAGATCGAAATTTAAATACATCTTTCTTTGATCCTGCTGGAGGGGGAGATCCAATCTTATACCAACATTTATTTTGATTTTTTGGACATCCTGAAGTCTATATTTTAATTTTACCAGGATTTGGGATAATTTCCCATATTATTAGTCAGGAAAGAAGAAAAAAGGAAACCTTTGGAACTTTAGGGATAATTTATGCAATAATAGCAATTGGTTTACTTGGATTTATTGTATGAGCACACCACATATTTACAGTAGGAATAGATGTAGATACTCGAGCCTACTTCACATCAGCAACAATAATTATTGCCGTACCAACTGGTATTAAAATTTTTAGTTGACTTGCCACACTTCATGGAACTCAATTAAATTATTCACCCTCAATAATCTGAGCATTAGGGTTTGTATTTTTATTTACTGTAGGAGGTTTAACTGGAGTAATTTTAGCCAATTCGTCCCTAGATATTGTCTTACATGACACATACTATGTTGTTGCTCATTTTCATTATGTTCTATCAATAGGAGCCGTATTTGCTATTATAGCAGGATTTGTTCATTGATTCCCTCTATTCACAGGACTTACAATAAATAGAAAATTTTTAAAAATTCAATTCTTAATTATATTCATTGGTGTCAATATAACCTTTTTCCCTCAACACTTTCTAGGACTAGCAGGAATACCTCGACGATACTCAGACTATCCTGATGCATATACAACATGAAATGTAATTTCTTCAATCGGCTCATTAATCTCATTAATAAGAATTTTTGTATTCCTTTTTATTATTTGAGATAGATTAATCTCCAATCATAAATCTATTAGTCCTCTTAGAATAACAACATCTATTGAATGATTCCAACAAATACCTCCCGCTGAACATAGCTATTCTGAATTGCCTATATTAGTTAATTAATCTTTATCTAATGTGGCAGAATAGTGCAATGAATTTAAGCTTCATATATAAAGTACTTAACTTTTTTTAGAAATAGCCACCTGGAAACTTTCAACTTTGCAGGACAGAGCTTCGCCATTAATAGAGCAACTAAACTTTTTCCATAATCATACCTTAATAATTTTATTTATAATTACAATATTAGTTGGATACCTTATAGGAACCTTATTCTTTAATACATATAATTATCGCTTTCTTCTAGAAGGCCAATTAATTGAAATTGTTTGAACAATCCTCCCTGCTATTACACTAATTTTTATCGCACTACCTTCATTGCATTTACTATACCTTTTAGACGAAATAAACAATCCATTAATTTCAATTAAAACAATTGGACACCAATGATACTGATCCTATGAATACACAGATTTCAAAAACTTTGAATTTGATTCATACATAATCCCTATAAATGAAATAAAAATTAATGGATTTCGTCTATTAGATGTTGATAATCGTACAATTTTACCCTACAATTCTCAAATTCGCTTTTTATTAACTGCAGCAGATGTCCTTCACTCTTGAACAATCCCATCAGTTGGGGTAAAAATTGATGCTACCCCTGGACGATTAAATCAAATTAGATTTTTAATTAATCGAGCAGGGCTATTCTTCGGACAATGTTCAGAAATCTGCGGTGCAAATCATAGCTTTATACCTATTGTTATTGAAAGTATTTCTCCATCATACTTCATTAAATGGGTGATAAATATCTCATTAGATGGCTGAAAGCAAGTAATGGTCTCTTAAACCATACTATAGTAAATTAGCGCTTACTTCTAATGAAAGATTTAGTTAACCCCCCCATAACATTAACTTGTCGAGTTAAAATAGTCTATTGGACAATCTTTGTTGCCACAAATAGCACCTATAGGATGATTAAGCCTTTTTATTATTTTTTGTATCACATTTTTAATTTTTAACTCTATAAATTACTACTCTTTTCAATATACACCTAAATTTAGATCTTTCAAAAAATCATTTAAAAAACTATTCTGAAAATGATAACAAACCTATTTTCAACTTTTGACCCCGGAACTTGAATAAATACCTCTCTTAATTGATTAAGAACTTTTTTAGGGTTGGTTTTTATCCCAAGAATATTTTGACTTATTCCTTCTCGATACAATTTTATATGGAATAAAATTATTATTACACTTCATAATGAATTCAAGATTCTACTAGCAAATAATCAAATTAAAGGAAGAACTCTAATTTTTATTTCATTATTTTCAATAATTATATTCAATAATTTCTTAGGGTTATTTCCATATATTTTTACAAGAACCAGGCATATAGTATTCACATTAGCATTAGCTTTACCCTTATGATTAAGATTTATAATTTATGGCTGATTGAATCATACTATACATATATTTGCTCATTTAGTCCCCCAAGGAACTCCTCCAGCTCTAATATCATTCATAGTACTAATTGAAACTATTAGAAATACTATCCGACCAGGAACCTTAGCCGTACGATTGGCAGCTAATATAATTGCAGGTCATTTGCTACTAAGACTACTAGGAAATACTGGGCCCCACTTAAGACTTATTTTAATTAACCTTTTAATTATTACACAATTATTATTATTAGTTCTAGAATCTGCTGTATCTATTATTCAATCATATGTATTTGCAGTTTTAAGAACTCTTTACTCTAGAGAAGTAAATTAATTAAATTAATTTAACTTATAAATGTCATCTCATAAAAATCATCCCTATCACTTAGTTGATGTTAGCCCTTGGCCTTTAATAGGAGCTTTAGGAGCTATAATTACAATAATTGGAATCATTAAATGATTCCATTTTTTTGACAATAATTTATTTTTTTTAGGATTAATTATTACAATTTTAATCATATATCAATGATGACGTGATATCACCCGAGAAGGCACTTATCAAGGTCTCCACACTTTTAAAGTAACAATAGGGTTACGCTGAGGAATAATTTTATTTATTACTTCAGAAGTATTCTTCTTCATTTCATTTTTCTGAGGATTTTTTCATAGAAGACTTGCTCCTACTATCGAACTAGGTATAATATGACCTCCTAAAGGAATTATCCCTTTTAATCCACTACAAATTCCTCTTCTAAATACTTTAATTTTACTAACCTCAGGATTAACTGTAACTTGAGCCCATCATAGATTAATTGAGAATAATTATAAACAAACAACCCAAAGCTTGCTTTTAACTGTTATTTTAGGTATTTATTTTACTATTCTTCAAGGATATGAATATGTTGAAGCCCCTTTTACAATTGCAGATGCAGTTTATGGATCTTCATTTTTTATAGCAACAGGATTTCATGGACTTCATGTAATTATTGGAACAACATTCTTAGCTGTTTGTCTTTACCGACATATTAATAACCATTTTTCTTGTATTCACCACTTTGGATTTGAGGCAGCTGCCTGATACTGACATTTTGTTGATGTAGTTTGACTTTTCCTTTATATCTCTATTTATTGATGAGGAAGTTAAACCTTAACTAATTTTAATTACTAAATCTAAATTAATTTATATAGTATAAAAATTATATTTAACTTCCAATTAAAAGATCTAAATAAATTAGTATAAATAATGATATTTATATTTTATATAGGATTAATTATCTTTATAATTACATTATTAATAATACTCCTTTCTTCAATTTTATCAAAAAAAAGATTCATAGATCGAGAAAAAAGATCTCCATTTGAGTGTGGATTTGACCCAAAAAGATCTTCACGCATGCCTTTTTCTTTACAATTTTTCTTAATCGCTGTGATTTTCTTAATTTTTGATGTAGAAATTACTCTTCTAATTCCTTTAATTATTACCTTAAAAATTATTAATATATTTAGTTATTTTTTAATTACTAGTTTTTTTTTACTAATTCTCTTATTTGGACTTTATCATGAATGAAGTCAAGGAGCATTAAACTGAGCTTATTAAAATTAGGGTTATAGTTATCTTATAACATTTAATTTGCACTTAAAAAGTATTGAACTTATTCAATTTACCTTAATAAAAATAAGAAACAATAAATTGTATTTAGTTTCGACCTAAAAGTTAGGTGCTTCACCCTTATTTATTAATTATTTATTAGTTGAAGCCAAAATAGAGGCAAATCACTGTTAATGATCCTATTGAGATTCTTTCTCCAATTAAAGAAATAAGGTATTCAGGAATAAGCTTCTAACTTCTTTCCTTAGCAGTGAAATTCTGTTATTATTTCTAAATCTATATAGTTTAAAAAAAACATTACATTTTCATTGTAAAATTAAAATTTTTAATTTTTATAAATAAAATCCTACTTAAAAATAATCATATTTCCTTAATATCTTCAATATTATGCTCTTTATATAAGCTATTTAAGT
>CAWYPV010000066.1:0-97500 GCA_963966075.1 Aphodius sticticus | reverse complement strand
AATAAATAATAAATAATAAATAATAAATAATAAATAATAAATAATAAATAATAAATAATAAATAATAAATAATAAATAATAAATAATAAATAATAAATAATAAATAATAAATAATAAATAATAAATAATAAATAATAAATAATAAATAATAAATAATAAATAATAAATAATAAATAATAAATAATAAATAATAAATAATAAATAATAAATAATAAATAATAAATAATAAATAATAAATAATAAATAATAAATAATAAATAATAAATAATAAATAATAAATAATAAATAATAAATAATAAATAATAAATAATAAATAATAAATAATAAATAATAAATAATAAATAATAAATAATAAATAATAAATAATAAATAATAAATAATAAATAATAAATAATAAATAATAAATAATAAATAATAAATAATAAATAATAAATAATAAATAATAAATAATAAATAATAAATAATAAATAATAAATAATAAATAATAAATAATAAATAATAAATAATAAATAATAAATAATAAATAATAAATAATAAATAATAAATAATAAATAATAAATAATAAATAATAAATAATAAATAATAAATAATAAATAATAAATAATAAATAATAAATAATAAATAATAAATAATAAATAATAAATAATAAATAATAAATAATAAATAATAAATAATAAATAATAAATAATAAATAATAAATAATAAATAATAAATAATAAATAATAAATAATAAATAATAAATAATAAATAATAAATAATAAATAATAAATAATAAATAATAAATAATAAATAATAAATAATAAATAATAAATAATAAATAATAAATAATAAATAATAAATAATAAATAATAAATAATAAATAATAAATAATAAATAATAAATAATAAATAATAAATAATAAATAATAAATAATAAATAATAAATAATAAATAATAAATAATAAATAATAAATAATAAATAATAAATAATAAATAATAAATAATAAATAATAAATAATAAATAATAAATAATAAATAATAAATAATAAATAATAAATAATAAATAATAAATAATAAATAATAAATAATAAATAATAAATAATAAATAATAAATAATAAATAATAAATAATAAATAATAAATAATAAATAATAAATAATAAATAATAAATAATAAATAATAAATAATAAATAATAAATAATAAATAATAAATAATAAATAATAAATAATAAATAATAAATAATAAATAATAAATAATAAATAATAAATAATAAATAATAAATAATAAATAATAAATAATAAATAATAAATAATAAATAATAAATAATAAATAATAAATAATAAATAATAAATAATAAATAATAAATAATAAATAATAAATAATAAATAATAAATAATAAATAATAAATAATAAATAATAAATAATAAATAATAAATAATAAATAATAAATAATAAATAATAAATAATAAATAATAAATAATAAATAATAAATAATAAATAATAAATAATAAATAATAAATAATAAATAATAAATAATAAATAATAAATAATAAATAATAAATAATAAATAATAAATAATAAATAATAAATAATAAATAATAAATAATAAATAATAAATAATAAATAATAAATAATAAATAATAAATAATAAATAATAAATAATAAATAATAAATAATAAATAATAAATAATAAATAATAAATAATAAATAATAAATAATAAATAATAAATAATAAATAATAAATAATAAATAATAAATAATAAATAATAAATAATAAATAATAAATAATAAATAATAAATAATAAATAATAAATAATAAATAATAAATAATAAATAATAAATAATAAATAATAAATAATAAATAATAAATAATAAATAATAAATAATAAATAATAAATAATAAATAATAAATAATAAATAATAAATAATAAATAATAAATAATAAATAATAAATAATAAATAATAAATAATAAATAATAAATAATAAATAATAAATAATAAATAATAAATAATAAATAATAAATAATAAATAATAAATAATAAATAATAAATAATAAATAATAAATAATAAATAATAAATAATAAATAATAAATAATAAATAATAAATAATAAATAATAAATAATAAATAATAAATAATAAATAATAAATAATAAATAATAAATAATAAATAATAAATAATAAATAATAAATAATAAATAATAAATAATAAATAATAAATAATAAATAATAAATAATAAATAATAAATAATAAATAATAAATAATAAATAATAAATAATAAATAATAAATAATAAATAATAAATAATAAATAATAAATAATAAATAATAAATAATAAATAATAAATAATAAATAATAAATAATAAATAATAAATAATAAATAATAAATAATAAATAATAAATAATAAATAATAAATAATAAATAATAAATAATAAATAATAAATAATAAATAATAAATAATAAATAATAAATAATAAATAATAAATAATAAATAATAAATAATAAATAATAAATAATAAATAATAAATAATAAATAATAAATAATAAATAATAAATAATAAATAATAAATAATAAATAATAAATAATAAATAATAAATAATAAATAATAAATAATAAATAATAAATAATAAATAATAAATAATAAATAATAAATAATAAATAATAAATAATAAATAATAAATAATAAATAATAAATAATAAATAATAAATAATAAATAATAAATAATAAATAATAAATAATAAATAATAAATAATAAATAATAAATAATAAATAATAAATAATAAATAATAAATAATAAATAATAAATAATAAATAATAAATAATAAATAATAAATAATAAATAATAAATAATAAATAATAAATAATAAATAATAAATAATAAATAATAAATAATAAATAATAAATAATAAATAATAAATAATAAATAATAAATAATAAATAATAAATAATAAATAATAAATAATAAATAATAAATAATAAATAATAAATAATAAATAATAAATAATAAATAATAAATAATAAATAATAAATAATAAATAATAAATAATAAATAATAAATAATAAATAATAAATAATAAATAATAAATAATAAATAATAAATAATAAATAATAAATAATAAATAATAAATAATAAATAATAAATAATAAATAATAAATAATAAATAATAAATAATAAATAATAAATAATAAATAATAAATAATAAATAATAAATAATAAATAATAAATAATAAATAATAAATAATAAATAATAAATAATAAATAATAAATAATAAATAATAAATAATAAATAATAAATAATAAATAATAAATAATAAATAATAAATAATAAATAATAAATAATAAATAATAAATAATAAATAATAAATAATAAATAATAAATAATAAATAATAAATAATAAATAATAAATAATAAATAATAAATAATAAATAATAAATAATAAATAATAAATAATAAATAATAAATAATAAATAATAAATAATAAATAATAAATAATAAATAATAAATAATAAATAATAAATAATAAATAATAAATAATAAATAATAAATAATAAATAATAAATAATAAATAATAAATAATAAATAATAAATAATAAATAATAAATAATAAATAATAAATAATAAATAATAAATAATAAATAATAAATAATAAATAATAAATAATAAATAATAAATAATAAATAATAAATAATAAATAATAAATAATAAATAATAAATAATAAATAATAAATAATAAATAATAAATAATAAATAATAAATAATAAATAATAAATAATAAATAATAAATAATAAATAATAAATAATAAATAATAAATAATAAATAATAAATAATAAATAATAAATAATAAATAATAAATAATAAATAATAAATAATAAATAATAAATAATAAATAATAAATAATAAATAATAAATAATAAATAATAAATAATAAATAATAAATAATAAATAATAAATAATAAATAATAAATAATAAATAATAAATAATAAATAATAAATAATAAATAATAAATAATAAATAATAAATAATAAATAATAAATAATAAATAATAAATAATAAATAATAAATAATAAATAATAAATAATAAATAATAAATAATAAATAATAAATAATAAATAATAAATAATAAATAATAAATAATAAATAATAAATAATAAATAATAAATAATAAATAATAAATAATAAATAATAAATAATAAATAATAAATAATAAATAATAAATAATAAATAATAAATAATAAATAATAAATAATAAATAATAAATAATAAATAATAAATAATAAATAATAAATAATAAATAATAAATAATAAATAATAAATAATAAATAATAAATAATAAATAATAAATAATAAATAATAAATAATAAATAATAAATAATAAATAATAAATAATAAATAATAAATAATAAATAATAAATAATAAATAATAAATAATAAATAATAAATAATAAATAATAAATAATAAATAATAAATAATAAATAATAAATAATAAATAATAAATAATAAATAATAAATAATAAATAATAAATAATAAATAATAAATAATAAATAATAAATAATAAATAATAAATAATAAATAATAAATAATAAATAATAAATAATAAATAATAAATAATAAATAATAAATAATAAATAATAAATAATAAATAATAAATAATAAATAATAAATAATAAATAATAAATAATAAATAATAAATAATAAATAATAAATAATAAATAATAAATAATAAATAATAAATAATAAATAATAAATAATAAATAATAAATAATAAATAATAAATAATAAATAATAAATAATAAATAATAAATAATAAATAATAAATAATAAATAATAAATAATAAATAATAAATAATAAATAATAAATAATAAATAATAAATAATAAATAATAAATAATAAATAATAAATAATAAATAATAAATAATAAATAATAAATAATAAATAATAAATAATAAATAATAAATAATAAATAATAAATAATAAATAATAAATAATAAATAATAAATAATAAATAATAAATAATAAATAATAAATAATAAATAATAAATAATAAATAATAAATAATAAATAATAAATAATAAATAATAAATAATAAATAATAAATAATAAATAATAAATAATAAATAATAAATAATAAATAATAAATAATAAATAATAAATAATAAATAATAAATAATAAATAATAAATAATAAATAATAAATAATAAATAATAAATAATAAATAATAAATAATAAATAATAAATAATAAATAATAAATAATAAATAATAAATAATAAATAATAAATAATAAATAATAAATAATAAATAATAAATAATAAATAATAAATAATAAATAATAAATAATAAATAATAAATAATAAATAATAAATAATAAATAATAAATAATAAATAATAAATAATAAATAATAAATAATAAATAATAAATAATAAATAATAAATAATAAATAATAAATAATAAATAATAAATAATAAATAATAAATAATAAATAATAAATAATAAATAATAAATAATAAATAATAAATAATAAATAATAAATAATAAATAATAAATAATAAATAATAAATAATAAATAATAAATAATAAATAATAAATAATAAATAATAAATAATAAATAATAAATAATAAATAATAAATAATAAATAATAAATAATAAATAATAAATAATAAATAATAAATAATAAATAATAAATAATAAATAATAAATAATAAATAATAAATAATAAATAATAAATAATAAATAATAAATAATAAATAATAAATAATAAATAATAAATAATAAATAATAAATAATAAATAATAAATAATAAATAATAAATAATAAATAATAAATAATAAATAATAAATAATAAATAATAAATAATAAATAATAAATAATAAATAATAAATAATAAATAATAAATAATAAATAATAAATAATAAATAATAAATAATAAATAATAAATAATAAATAATAAATAATAAATAATAAATAATAAATAATAAATAATAAATAATAAATAATAAATAATAAATAATAAATAATAAATAATAAATAATAAATAATAAATAATAAATAATAAATAATAAATAATAAATAATAAATAATAAATAATAAATAATAAATAATAAATAATAAATAATAAATAATAAATAATAAATAATAAATAATAAATAATAAATAATAAATAATAAATAATAAATAATAAATAATAAATAATAAATAATAAATAATAAATAATAAATAATAAATAATAAATAATAAATAATAAATAATAAATAATAAATAATAAATAATAAATAATAAATAATAAATAATAAATAATAAATAATAAATAATAAATAATAAATAATAAATAATAAATAATAAATAATAAATAATAAATAATAAATAATAAATAATAAATAATAAATAATAAATAATAAATAATAAATAATAAATAATAAATAATAAATAATAAATAATAAATAATAAATAATAAATAATAAATAATAAATAATAAATAATAAATAATAAATAATAAATAATAAATAATAAATAATAAATAATAAATAATAAATAATAAATAATAAATAATAAATAATAAATAATAAATAATAAATAATAAATAATAAATAATAAATAATAAATAATAAATAATAAATAATAAATAATAAATAATAAATAATAAATAATAAATAATAAATAATAAATAATAAATAATAAATAATAAATAATAAATAATAAATAATAAATAATAAATAATAAATAATAAATAATAAATAATAAATAATAAATAATAAATAATAAATAATAAATAATAAATAATAAATAATAAATAATAAATAATAAATAATAAATAATAAATAATAAATAATAAATAATAAATAATAAATAATAAATAATAAATAATAAATAATAAATAATAAATAATAAATAATAAATAATAAATAATAAATAATAAATAATAAATAATAAATAATAAATAATAAATAATAAATAATAAATAATAAATAATAAATAATAAATAATAAATAATAAATAATAAATAATAAATAATAAATAATAAATAATAAATAATAAATAATAAATAATAAATAATAAATAATAAATAATAAATAATAAATAATAAATAATAAATAATAAATAATAAATAATAAATAATAAATAATAAATAATAAATAATAAATAATAAATAATAAATAATAAATAATAAATAATAAATAATAAATAATAAATAATAAATAATAAATAATAAATAATAAATAATAAATAATAAATAATAAATAATAAATAATAAATAATAAATAATAAATAATAAATAATAAATAATAAATAATAAATAATAAATAATAAATAATAAATAATAAATAATAAATAATAAATAATAAATAATAAATAATAAATAATAAATAATAAATAATAAATAATAAATAATAAATAATAAATAATAAATAATAAATAATAAATAATAAATAATAAATAATAAATAATAAATAATAAATAATAAATAATAAATAATAAATAATAAATAATAAATAATAAATAATAAATAATAAATAATAAATAATAAATAATAAATAATAAATAATAAATAATAAATAATAAATAATAAATAATAAATAATAAATAATAAATAATAAATAATAAATAATAAATAATAAATAATAAATAATAAATAATAAATAATAAATAATAAATAATAAATAATAAATAATAAATAATAAATAATAAATAATAAATAATAAATAATAAATAATAAATAATAAATAATAAATAATAAATAATAAATAATAAATAATAAATAATAAATAATAAATAATAAATAATAAATAATAAATAATAAATAATAAATAATAAATAATAAATAATAAATAATAAATAATAAATAATAAATAATAAATAATAAATAATAAATAATAAATAATAAATAATAAATAATAAATAATAAATAATAAATAATAAATAATAAATAATAAATAATAAATAATAAATAATAAATAATAAATAATAAATAATAAATAATAAATAATAAATAATAAATAATAAATAATAAATAATAAATAATAAATAATAAATAATAAATAATAAATAATAAATAATAAATAATAAATAATAAATAATAAATAATAAATAATAAATAATAAATAATAAATAATAAATAATAAATAATAAATAATAAATAATAAATAATAAATAATAAATAATAAATAATAAATAATAAATAATAAATAATAAATAATAAATAATAAATAATAAATAATAAATAATAAATAATAAATAATAAATAATAAATAATAAATAATAAATAATAAATAATAAATAATAAATAATAAATAATAAATAACTAGTGACCAAATCAGTGAGACGTATAGATCGCTGAGACGTATAGATCGCTGAGACGTATAGATCGCTGAGACGTATATATCGCTGGGGTGTATAGATCGCCGAAATAGGGAGAACGCAATATCACACCTTATTGTTAAAGTTTTTGTATTTGAAAAAAAAATCACTTAATCTTTCATTGAAAAAAATGATATGAAAATATTCTAATTCTTAAATAAAATTATAAATAAATTATTTAGGCTTGCTGCGGGAGACCTAAATATTTTTCAATTGCGCCAATTTTTTTGTGGTATATGTGGGTCCATAGGGACAACGTTTTATCAACTTGAAATTCCAAAAAAAATGTTTTTTCGATACACTCTCTGGTTCATAACATTACGTGTTGGCAACCCTATATGCATACCATTGGTTCTCAAATGTTTGCGTAAGTCCGCTAAAGCCCTAGGGTTTATGACAAATTGCGATGTTATTTGGTTCGTTACATACGATGTTTCGTTATATCCAGGTTCGCTATAACCAACGATTTTAACCATTGTTTTTACGGGAAATAAAACGGGATTTGAAAATTAGTCCGTTATAACCGGAGGTTCGTTACAATCGGGGACGGTATATTCGAAGTTGACTGTAATATAAAAACCGCGCCAGTCCTCTTTTCCCTGCGATTATAATTGATTCTTCAAATTATCGATACTTAATAATCGACTTTGAGTAATGGATTTTTAATAATCGTATGGGTTTTGAATAATCGGTTTTTAATAGTCCATTTTACATACATTTAAGTGAGGTTTACCCCCACGGTAACCAAATTTGTCGCCCAATCTAACCCAAAATATGCTTTTACATTATTGTATCCCCCTATTCATAATCGATTATGAGTACTCGATTATTCATAATCGATTATGAATAATAGAGTACTAAAAATCGATTATTAATGCAGAACAACTCGAGAACCAAACCATACGCTTATGCAAATCATTCGAATACTGATAATCGATTCTTCAAATAATACGATTATGCCCATCACTAAGCTATTTCTAGTAAAGCTGCCGATTACCATTATTGACTATCTCACTTTTCATTTATTCCATTACTAACAATAGTTATAGCAAAAGTTAGTCTCAAATAAACTTATATCATAGAATAAAGAGGTTAAAACTGTTCTATTTATTTTAAAAATTTTAACAAATTTCTATATATAACCTCTTATCTGTACAAATTATACTATTATATTTCCTGTTATTTTCTGACAAAATATAATTTAAAAAAATATACTATTATATTATATTAGTGTCACATACTATAACACTTTTTTAAATAAAACGGTAAAAAATTAATCAAAAATAGTTAATAAACCCGGAATAGATATAATAAAAATTAACTTATTTATTTAGATAGATAAATTTATTGATATCAAAAGTCCTTTAATGATTTTATCACATGGTCTATATTAAATCAATATAAATTTATTCTTAATATAAAATTACAAAGTATCACATAAAAAAGAGAATAATATGCGTAATTTTATTCTCCCTTGAATATATGTCACCATTGTTCTATACAATTCTATAATTGGTGAGAAATTATATACATAGGTACGATGTAAAAGATATCGTTATACTTTTTAAAGAGTTTAATCAATATATGTTTTGACTATGTTTGTACTATAACTAAATATATTTTTCCTAGCAGACTAAATATCTGTTTTAAATGTTATTAAAATTTACTGGCATTGTGTAGCAATTTCAAGATCAAATAAATTATTCGATAAAATTAAATTAATTGCCTTAAATGATTAACTAACCAACACGTAAAGATATGCATGTACCGGGTATTACTAAAAAAATGAAAAAAAAATAAGAGTAAAGTACCTTTATTTTACAAACTATGCAAAAATTTTTATTGAAAAAATGGAATATCGAAGGTGACTATATATTCATATTTAATGCCTTCTTCTGATATTTTGAAATACTTTTTCAAATAATATTTTTGCGTAGCTTTGAAGATAAAAATACTTCATCATTTTTATCTTGTTGGTAAAACGCGCTACGTGCAACAGAAAAGGTGAGTATAACTTCGTATTTAAAGACCTTTAATATTTCCAAACACATTTCTCAAGGAACATTTTTACATAGCTTTGAACACAAAGGTACTTTACTCTTCAAGTTTCTTCATAGTTTTCAAATACTTACATTCTAATATTTGCATATTAAATTTAAGACAATCCAGCCACTTTTATGGACAATTAGATGCAACAAATTTCATATTAAAAGACCTGTAATATTTCCAAATACTTTTTTAAATAACATTTTTGCATAGCTTTCAACATAAAGGTACTTTACTCTTTCTGTTTTTCATAGTTTTGGTAACATCCAGTACATGCAAGCGGATAGTTACATTATAATATTTGCATTTTGCAGGTTTAAGAAAAATAAAATGTTCTTAGTTAGTGTTCAACTTTCTGCCTACATAAGATATCAAAAGCAAGGTGAAATTTTACATTACAAAAATTTTGATATTATGCCAGAAAATAGGTATAATTAAAATTATTATTGTATATACAGTATGTTTTTTTTTTTCAGATAGTAATGTCGTACTGAGTAAAAGGTTACAGCCGTCAATTATTAACAAAATCAAATTTTAAATGGCTCTAACTTCTTAAGGAATTGGAAATTCCCATAAGTCCTGATGAAACTTTTTACTCAGCATGACATTTACTTTCTAAAACTTGAGTAAATAGTTTCAGTTCTGTATATAGTTTCAGTTCTGCATATAGCTTCAGTTCTGCATATAGCGAATCATTCCACCCTTTCAATGTATTGATCTTAATCGACTTATTGAATGAATCGTTAGGAAATTCGTTAGGAAATTGCTGCAATTACAAACTTGTCGTTTTTCTTTTCAGTAAACTTTTAAAAGTAATTTAAAGCAAAATTTCTTATAAGAGTTGAATTTTTACCCAACTGTTTGACCAGATGACATAAATGAAGACATAAATGGATAATTTGAACATGTTTTATTTTAATTACCCCCATTTCGGAAATTGTTTAATTTATAGTTTGCTAGGGTATATCCTAACATGTGGAAATACAACAAAAATTAAAAAAAAAAAACAAAATATATTCAATTTACAATGTCTCGTATTTAAATATTGGTATTTTTAGCAGCTGAAGCTAAAATAATTATTACATAGGAGAATTTAGGAAAACGGTTAATGAAGATAAATACATCCGATATATTACCACCGTTCGCATTGATTACGACAGAAATGTATACATTTATAACAAATTACAATTTTTGTGATTGTGCTTTAGAAAAAAAAGAATCTACTTTGATTATTAAAATTTATTCACATTTTATGGCAATTTCAACATCAAACATTAATTATTTTTGATCAAATTATATAATATTGGGGATTTTCCATGTCAGCGACACCTTAAGCAGCATGACACTAAGGGCCGATCTTACAAAGCACATTATACCATGATAATGTTTAGAAAAAGGACTGTAGAGAGACATCTAGTGTTTATGTTACGTATTTATTTGCTTTATTTTGACGTTTACTTCATATTTTATATAACAGATGGCGCTAGTTGCTGTAACTGTCACCGCGGTCGAGTGGCAGCACTGTTTTTAAATTATCGATTTTTAGCGAGAATCGCATAAGCTTCTGTTCTATACAGTGTACATGTATCATTCAAGCGTCTACGAATATACTCCAAGATCTGTTCAACTTACAAAGCACATTATACCATGATATAACTAAATATTGGATCAAATACCAGAATAAGTTGTTATTCCGATGGAAACATAAATATTTTAGTCAATGGGAGATGGCATAGGTTTACTTATTCTGGGAATAACTATTCTATTGGTTATACATACGCTTGTAAGATTGGTCTTTAATCATATATTCCAGATATGTTTGTTACAATTGTTTCTGCTTTAAACTAATTTACGGCTAACATATCTTTACCACACTTTGTATAAATTTAAAGACACAAAGAAGAAAAATACCATTTTACGCTGTTTCATAGAACATCTCGATACTAACCGTGCGCCAATTGACATCTTTGAGTCTTATAAAATAGCGCATTAAAGAAATTATTAATAAATATGTAGTCGGTACTTACTGACAATCTTTTCTGTCCATATCAATTATCAGAAGCATGTAGGTAGTTCTGAACGGCTGGGTGAGATTATCAATTCAAACCTCAGTACGGTATAATTCTCCTTCGGACAATTCTAAAAATTGTGACAAAGGGCACATGTACTATGTATATAGACATATTTTTCAATGAATTACAAATATGTAAAAAAAACCTATAAAAAAAAGTATTGAGATAAAAAAATTAGGTAGGTACTACATAATTACTATGACAGTTATAGTATTATAGGCAACCAACATGACAGAAAGGATATTGATTTTTTCGTGTCACATGATGGTCACATGTTTACCGATTAGTTCCTTGAATGGGCACCTTGGTATAGATATATTTTTCAATGAATTACAAATACGTAAAAAACCAAAGCAAAACGTATTGAGATTAAAACGTTACGTCCTACATTTATACTTACTTTGACAGACAGAGTAAGACTAAATGTCCAATGTTTAATGATTAGTTCAATTCGCTTTAACGGGCAATTCGATCGTTTAATTCGCATTTCTGGCGACGTCTTTCGCCAGTATTTCCTTCCTTTCGCGCTTATGCAAATTTGCGGATGGTAGAATAAGAAAATCGATGATAAAAATACTGGAATTTTAACCACGTATTTGCAAAATATAACCTGTTGACGTTTACATAACCTAACTTTTATGCCTCACGCATGTTGGTAAGCGTGTAAATATCGATCGATTCAACTTGGTTTCAAGGCAAAATGTCTCCAATTACTATGGAAAATAGAACCGGCAAATGCGCTCTTGGAAACCTTTTTTTTGCACCAGATGTTCACGTTGTCGTTAGCTCTCAGATAAACCGCTCAAAATGAGTCTTGCGGTTAAAGAGATCGCCGGAAAAGGCGCCAACCGTTAAAAGGGTTTTATTAATAAGGGGGTCTTGAAATGTCATTTGATCACTAACTTGTAAGGCTTTAAACGTAGGTACCTACCGGAAAGAATCAATATGCTATTTGCGAGGGGGCTTACAATCATTGGCATTCATTTGATTCTAGCGAGCGTGCTTTCTCGTTCATCGCAATTCCCGGCCGAATTTTGTCTCCATAATGGCCAATGTTGACGCGCGTCCAGCAGCTCATTCTGTCGCCACTGTCAACAACAGTCGCTTAGCAACCTACGTATTTGTGAAAGCGCTGGTATGGATATTGTTGTGTTGTCCCGGCAACCGCGAAGGTAATTAATGGACGGTCTAAAAATGTAGCGATTTTTAGGGCGGATGGAAAATTTTCCTCGCGTTTGAAACTGCCGATTTTCGTAAACGTTTCAGCTTTAGTTGGTAGAGCGTAGGCCGATTCGGCTCCATCCGTCTAAAATCATATTCCGGAACCGGCTCGAAAGCCTTTACCGTCAAGAGATTGAGCCAAATCGACAGTTGTGCGACGTCTGTGTAAAAAATGTGCCCGTAGCTTTAGTATTATACCGACTAGTGACCAAATCTCTTGAGACGTATAGATCGCTGAGACGTATAGATCGCTGAGACGTATAGGTCGCTGAGACGTATAGATCGCTGGGGTGTATAGATCGCCGAAATAGGGAGAACGCAATATCACACCTTATTGTTAAAGTTTTTGTATTTGAAAAAAAAATCACTTAATCTTTCATTGAAAAAAATGATATGAAAATATTCTAATTCTTAAATAAAATTATAAATAAATTATTTAGGCTTGCTGCGGGAGACCTAAATATTTTTCAATTGCGCCAATTTTTTTGTGGTATATGTGGGTCCATAGGGACAACGTTTTATCAACTTGAAATTTCAAAAAAATGTTTTTTCGATACACTCTCTGGTTCATAACATTACGTGTTGGCAACCCTATATGCATACCATTGGTTCTCAAATGTTTGCGTAAGTCCGCTAAAGCCCTAGGGTTTATGACAAATTGCGATGTTATTTGGTTCGTTACATACGATGTTTCGCTATATCCAGGTTCGCTATAACCAACGATTTTAACCATTGTTTTTACGGGAAATAAAACGGGATTTGAAAATTAGTCCGTTATAACCGGAGGTTCGTTACAACCGGGGACGGTATATCCGAAGTTGACTGTAATATAAAAACCGCGCCAGTCCTCTTTTCCCTGCGATTATAATTGCTTCTTGAAATTATCGATACTTAATAATCGACTTTGAGTAATGGATTTTTAATAATCGTATGAGTTTTGAATAATCGGTTTTTAATAGTCCATTTTACATACATTTAAGTGAGGTTTACCCCCACGGTCACCAAATTTGTCGCCCAATCTAACCCAAAATATGCTTTTACATTATTGTATCCCCCCTATTCATAATCGATTATGAGTACTCGATTATTCATAATCGATTATGAATAATAGAGTATTAAAAATCGATTATTAATGCAGAACAACTCGAAAACCAAACCATACGCTTATGCAAATCATTCGAATACTGATAAACGATTCTTCAAATAATACGATTATGCCCATCACTAAGCTATTTCTAGTAAAGCTGCCGATTACCATTATTGAGTATCTCACTTTTCATTTATTCCATTACTAACAATAGTTATAGAGTTAGTCTCAAATAAACTTATATCATAGAATAAAGAGGTTAAAACTGTTTTATTTATTTTAAAAATTTTAACAAATTTCTATATATAACCTCTTATCTGTACAAATTATACTATTATATTTCCTGTTATTTTCTGACAAAATATAATTTAAAAAAATATACTATTATATTATATTAGTGTCACATACTATAACACTTTTTAAATAAAACGGTAAAAAATTAATCAAAAATAGTTAATAAACCCGGAATAGATATAATAAAAATTAAGTTATTTATTTAGATAAATAAATTTATTGATAACAAAAGTCCTTTAATAATTTTATCACATCACATGGTCTATATTAAATCAATATAAATTTATTCTTAATATAAAATTACAAAGTATCACATAGAAAAGAGAATAATATGCGTAATTTTATTCTCCCTTGAATATATGTCACCATTGTTCTATACAATTCTATAATTGGTGAGAAATTATATACATAGGTACGATGTAAAAGATATCGTTATACTTTTTAAAGAGTTTAATCAATATATGTTTTGACTATGTTTGTACTATAACTAAATATATTTTTCCTAGCAGACTAAATATCTGTTTTAAATGTTATTAAAATTGACTGACATTGTGTAGCAATTTCAAGATCAAATAAATTATTCGATAAAATTAAATTAATTGCCTTAAATGATTAACTAACCAACAGGTACAGATATGCATGTACCGGGTATTACTAAAAAAATGAAAAAAAATAAAGAGTAAAGTACCCGTATTTTACAAACTATGCAAAAATTTTTATTGAAAAAATGGAATATCGAAGGTGACTATTATATTCATATTTAATGCCTTCTTCTGATATTTTGAAATACTTTTTCAAATAATATTTTTGCGTAGCTTTGAAGATAAAAATACTTCATCATTTTTATCTTGTTGGTAAAACGCGCTAGGTGCAACAGAAAAGGTGAGTATAACTTCGTATTTAAAGAGCTTTAATATTTCCAAACACATTTCTCAAGGAACATTTTTACATAGCTTTGAACACAAAGGTACTTTACTAACTATTAAAAGACCTCTAATATTTCCAAATACTTTTTTAAATAACATTTTTGCATAGCTTTCAACATAAAGGTACTTAACTCTTTCTGTTTTTCATAGTTTTGGTAACACCCGGTACATGCAAGCGGATAGTTACATTATAATATTTACATTTTAGGTTTAAGAAAAATAAAATGTTCTTAGTTAGTGTTCAACTTTCTGCCTACAGAAGATATCAAAAGCAAAGTGAAATTTTACATTATAAAAATTTTGATCTTATGCCTGAAAAATATGTTTAATTAAAATTAGTATTGTATATACCGGATGTTTTTTTTTTCAGATAGTAATGTCGTACTGAGTAAAAGGTTACAGCCGCCAATTATTAACAAAATCAAATTTTAAATGGCTCTAACTTCTTAAGGAATTGGAAATTCCCATAAGTCCTGATGAAACTTTTTACTCAGCATGACATTTACTTTCTAAAAACTGAGTAAATAGTTTCAGTCCTGTATATAGTTTCAGTTCTGCATATAGCGAATCATTCCACCCTTTCAATGTATTGATATTAATCGACTTATTGAATGAATCGTTAGGAAATTCGTTAGGAAATTGCTGCAATTACAAACTTGTCGTTTTTCTTTTCAGTAAACTTTTAAAAGTCATTTAAAGCAAAATTTCTTATAAGAGTTGAATTTTTACCCAACTGTTTGACCAGATGACATAAATGAAGACATAAATGGATAATTTGAACATGTTTTATTTTAATTACAACCATTTCGGAAATTGTTTAATTTATAGTTTGCTAGGGTATATCCTAACATGTGGAAATACAACAAAAATTTAAAAAAAAGCAAAATATATACAATTTACAATCTCTCGTATTTAAATATTGGTATTTTTAGCAGCTGAAGCTAAAATAATTATTACATAGGAGAATTTAGGAAAGCGGTTAATGAAGATAAATACATCTGATATATTACCACCGTTCGCATTGATTACGACAGAAATGTATACATTTATAACAAATAACAATTTTTGTGATTGTTCTTTAGAAAAAAAAAGAATCTACTTTGATTATTAAAATTTATTCACATTTTATGGCAATTTCAACATCAAACATTAATTATTTTTGATCAAATTATATAATATTGGGGATTTTCCATGTCAACGACACCTTAAGCAGCATGACACTAAGGGCCGATCTTACAAAGCACATTATACCATGATGATGTTTAAAAAAAGGACCGTAGAGACATCTAGTATTTATGTTACGTATTTATTTGTTTTATTTTGACGTTTACTTCATATTTTATATAACAGATGGCGTTACCTGCTGTAGCTGTCTGCCACTACTTGCTGTAACTGTCACTGCGGTCGAGTGGCAGCACTGTTTTTAAATTATCGATTTTTAGCGAGTATCGCATAAGCTTCTGTTCTCTACCGTGTATATGTATCATTCTAGTGTCTACCAATATACTCCTAAAATCTGGTCAACTTACAAAGCACATTATACCATGATATAACTAAATATTGGATCAAATACCAGAATAAGTTGTTATTACGATGGAAACATAAATATTTTAGTCAATGGGAGATGGCATAGGATTACTTATTCTGGGAATAACTATTCTATTGGTTATACCGTTGACTGATAAATCTTCACTCAACGGTTTCTGCTCTAAGATAATTTACGGCTAACATATCTTTACCACACTTTGTATAAATTTAAAGACACAAAGAAGAAATATACCATTTTACGCTGTTTCATAAAACATCTCGATACTAACCGTGCGCCAATTGACATCTTTGAGTCTTATAAAATAGCGCATTAAAGAAATTATTAATAAATATGTAGTCGGTACTTACTGACAATCTTTTCTGTCCATATCAATTATCAGAAGCATGTAGGTAGTTCTGAACGGCCGGGTGAGATTATCAATTCAAACCTCAGTACGGTATAATTCTCCTTTGGACAATTCTAAAAATTGTGACAAAAAGCACATGTACTATGTATATAGATATATTTTTCAATGAATTACAAATATGTAAAGAAACCTATAAGAAAAGTATTGAGATAAAAAAATTAGGTAGGTACTACATAATTACTTTGACAGTTCTTGAAAGAATGTCCGTCTATGCAACCAAAATGACAGAAACGGGTATTGATTTTTCTTTTGTCACATGATGGTCACATGTTTACCGATTAGTTCCTTGAATTTCCTTGAATGTGCACTTTGGTATAGATATATTTTTCAATGAATTACAAATATGTAAAAAACCAAATACTTACTTTGACAGACAGAGTAGGACTACTGTTTACTGATTAGTTCAATTCTGTTTAACGTGCAATTCGTTTCAATCGCATTTCTGGCGCCGTCTTTTGTCCGTATTTCCTTCCTTTCGCTCTTTGCAAATTTGCGGATGGTAGAATAAGAAAATCGATGATAAAAATACTGGAATATTAAGAATATCACGTATTTGCAAAATATAACCTGTTGACGTTTACATAACCTAACTTTTATGCCTCACGCATGTTGGTAAGCGTGTAAATATCGATCGATTCAACTTGGTTTCAAGGCAAAATCTCTCCAATTACTATGGAAAATAGAACCGGCAAATGCGCTCTTGGAAACCTTTTTTTTTGCACCAGATGTTCACGTTGTCGTTAGCTCTCAGATAAACCGCTCAAAATGAGTCTTGCGGTTAAAGAGATCGCCGGAAAAGGCGCCAACCGTTAAAAGGGTTTTATTAATAAGGGGGTCTTGAAATGTCATTTGATCACTAACTTGTAAGGCTTTAAACGTAGGTACCGGAAATAATCAATATGCTATTCGCGACCGGGCTTACCTTATCATTGGCATTCATTTGATTCTAGCCAGCGTGCTTTCTCGTTTATCGCAATTCCCGGCCGAATTTTGTCTCCATAATGGCGAATGCTGACGCGCGTCCAGCAGCTCATTCTGTCGCCACTGTCAACAACAGTCGCTTAGCAACCTACGTATTTGTCAAACCGCTCGTATGGATATTGTTGTGTTGTCCGGGCAACCGCGAAGGTAATTAATGGACGGTCTAAATTTTTATCGATTCTTAGGGCGGATGGAAAATTTTTTTCGCTTCCCAAACTGCCGATTTTCGTAAACGTTTCAGCTTTAGTTAGTAGAGCGTAGGCCGATTAGGCTCGATCCGTCTAAAATCATATTCCAGAACCGGCTTGAAAGCCTTTACCGTCAAGAGATTGAGCCAAATTGACAGTTGTGCGACGTCTGTGTAAAAAATGTGCCCGTAGCTTTAGTATTATACCGACTAGTGACCAATTGACCGCCGATTCCGGTAGATCGCCGAAATAGGTAGATATCCGAATTCGGTAGATCGCCGAAATGGGTAGACCTCATAGATAGTACGACAACGAAGAACAATTAGAAGAACAATTACTGTAATTTTTGCGATGGTCGTGGAAAAAGTATACTATTCTATTCGCAAGTAACGGCTATTAGCCTTTCCACACAATTACAATCCTCGCCTTCGGCTCAAACTATTATATCTCAAACTATTAATGTGGAATACAAATGAGGTGGTATCCAAAAATAAAAACCAAATTGAATGAAACAAAAAGTGAAAAAAATTTCAAGTTGACAAAAAGTTGTCTCTGTGGACCCTCATATATCACAAAAAAAATGCCTAATTGAAATATATTTAAGTCTCCCCCAGGAGGCCTAAAGTTTATAATGTTCTTTAAAAATTCGAATTTATCACATTTTTTAAATGGAATATTAAGTGGTTTTTCTTTTCCAAAGCCCACATGTCGGCCCATAATAAAAAATTTAATGACAAATAAATTTTTATCAACATTTAAGCACATTTTTAAATTATACGAAAATGGTCATTTTTCTAAAAGTTTTATCTAAATCATTGAATCTAAATAAACTGCAGGCGATCTAAACGTTGCATTAGAGTAATATACTTTCACGCACTTTCACACCTTATAGTTAAACTTTTTGTATTTGAAAATGAAAAATCACAATCTCTCATTGAGAAAAATTCTAATTCATAAATAAAATTATAAACTTTAGGCTTTCTGCGGGAGACCTAAATATTTTTCAATTGCGGCAATTTTTTTGTGTGTTATGTGGGTCCGTAGGGACAACATTTTATCAACTTGAAACTTGGTATTTCAACAAAAAAAAAACGTTTTTCCGATACACTCTAATATCTATGCATGCCAATGGTCCGCAGATATTAGTGTAAGTTCGCTATATCCGGGGGCTTACGTCAACCGCAGTCAGGTTCATAACATGACGTGTTGGCAACCCTATATGCATACCATTGGTTCTCAAATGTTTGCGTAAGTCCGCTAAAGCCCCAGAGTTTATGACAAATTGCGATGTTATTTGGTTCGTTACAGACGATGTTTCCTTATATCCAGGTTCGCTATAACCAATGATTTTAACCATTGTTTTTACGGGATAAAACGGGACTTGAAATTTAGTTCGTTATAACCGGAGGTTCGTTACAACCGGGGACGATATATCCACCAACTTTGTCGCCCAATCTAACCCAAAATATGCTTTTCCATTATTGTGAGAAGAAAATAGGACACAAATAGGAACTTTTTTATTATTAACATTTCAGAAAATTTTATTCTTCACGAAAGCTTCTGGACTGTTTTAGATTTAAAATGCAAATATTATAAAGTAATTATATGTTTGCATGTACCGTAGTACCGTGTATTACTAAAACTATAAAAAATTCTTAAGAGTAAAGTACCCTTATTTTACAAACTATGCAAAAATGTTTGTTGAAAAAATGGAATATCGAAGGTGACTATTTATTCATATTTAATGCCTTCTGATATTTTGTATATTGTATATTATAATATTTGCATTTTAGGTTTAAGAAAAATTAAATGTTCTTAGTTAGTGCTCAACTTTCTGCCTACATCAGATATGAAAAGCGAGGGTGAAATTTTACATTACAAAAATTTTGATCTTATGCCAGTAAAATATGTTTAATTAAAATTATTATTGTATATACAGGATGTTTTTTTTTCAGATAGTAATGTCGTACTGAGTAAAAGGTTACAGCCGTCAATTATTAACAAAATCAAATTTTAAATGGCTCTAACTTCTTAAGGAATTGGAAATTCCCATAAGTCCTGATGAAACTTTTTACTCAGCATGACATTTACTTTCTAAAAACTGAGTAAATAGTTTCAGTCCTGTATATAGTTTCAGTTCTGCATATAGCGAATCATTCCACCCTTTCAATGTATTGATCTTAATCGACTTATTGAATGAATCGTTAGGAAATTCGTTAGGAAATTGCTGCAATTACAAACTTGTCGTTTTTCTTTTCAGTAAACTTTTAAAAGTCATTTAAAGCAAAATTTCTTATAAGAGTTGAATTTTTACCCAACTGTTTGACCAGATGACATAAATGAAGAGATAAATGGATAATTTGAACATGTTTTATTTTAATTACAACCATTTCGGAAATTGTTTAATTTATAGTTTGCTAGGGTATATCCTAACATGTGGAAATACAACAAAAATTTAAAAAAAAGCAAAATATATACAATTTACAATCTCTCGTATTTAAATATTGGTATTTTTAGCAGCTGAAGCTAAAATAATTATTACATAGGAGAATTTAGGAAAGCGGTTAATGAAGATAAATACATCTGATATATTACCACCGTTCGCATTGATTACGACAGAAATGTATACATTTATAACAAATAACAATTTTTGTGATTGTTCTTTAGAAAAAAAAATAATCTACTTTGATTATTAAAATTTATTCACATTTTATGGCAATTTCAACATCAAACATTAATTATTTTTGATCAAATTATATAATATTGGGGATTTTCCATGTCAACGACACCTTAAGCAGCATGACACTAAGGGCCGATCTTACAAAGCACATTATACCATGATGATGTTTAAAAAAAGGACCGTAGAGACATCTAGTATTTATGTTACGTATTTATTTGTTTTATTTTGACGTTTACTTCATATTTTATATAACAGATGGCGTTACCTGCTGTAGCTGTCTGCCACTACTTGCTGTAACTGTCACTGCGGTCGAGTGGCAGCACTGTTTTTAAATTATCGATTTTTAGCGAGTATCGCATAAGCTTCTGTTCTCTACCGTGTACATGTATCATTCTAGTGTCTACCAATATACTCCTAAAATCTGGTCAACTTACAAAGCACATTATACCATGATATAACTAAATATTGGATCAAATACCAGAATAAGTTGTTATTACGATGGAAACATAAATATTTTAGTCAATGGGAGATGGCATAGGATTACTTATTCTGGGAATAACTATTCTATTGGTTATACCGTTGACTGATAAATCTTCACTCAACGGTTTCTGCTCTAAGATAATTTACGGCTAACATATCTTTACCACACTTTGTATAAATTTAAAGACACAAAGAAGAAATATACCATTTTACGCTGTTTCATAAAACATCTCGATACTAACCGTGCGCCAATTGACATCTTTGAGTCTTATAAAATAGCGCATTAAAGAAATTATTAATAAATATGTAGTCGGTACTTACTGACAATCTTTTCTGTCCATATCAATTATCAGAAGCATGTAGGTAGTTCTGAACGGCCGGGTGAGATTATCAATTCAAACCTCAGTACGGTATAATTCTCCTTTGGACAATTCTAAAAATTGTGACAAAAAGCACATGTACTATGTATATAGATATATTTTTCAATGAATTACAAATATGTAAAGAAACCTATAAGAAAAGTATTGAGATAAAAAAATTAGGTAGGTACTACATAATTACTTTGACAGTTCTTGAAAGAATGTCCGTCTATGCAACCAAAATGACAGAAACGGGTATTGATTTTTCTTTTGTCACATGATGGTCACATGTTTACCGATTAGTTCCTTGAATTTCCTTGAATGTGCACTTTGGTATAGATATATTTTTCAATGAATTACAAATATGTAAAAAACCAAATACTTACTTTGACAGACAGAGTAGGACTACTGTTTACTGATTAGTTCAATTCTGTTTAACGTGCAATTCGTTTCAATCGCATTTCTGGCGCCGTCTTTTGTCCGTATTTCCTTCCTTTCGCTCTTTGCAAATTTGCGGATGGTAGAATAAGAAAATCGATGATAAAAATACTGGAATATTAAGAATATCACGTATTTGCAAAATATAACCTGTTGACGTTTACATAACCTAACTTTTATGCCTCACGCATGTTGGTAAGCGTGTAAATATCGATCGATTCAACTTGGTTTCAAGGCAAAATCTCTCCAATTACTATGGAAAATAGAACCGGCAAATGCGCTCTTGGAAACCTTTTTTTTGCACCAGATGTTCACGTTGTCGTTAGCTCTCAGATAAACCGCTCAAAATGAGTCTTGCGGTTAAAGAGATCGCCGGAAAAGGCGCCAACCGTTAAAAGGGTTTTATTAATAAGGGGGTCTTGAAATGTCATTTGATCACTAACTTGTAAGGCTTTAAACGTAGGTACCGGAAATAATCAATATGCTATTCGCGACCGGGCTTACCTTATCATTGGCATTCATTTGATTCTAGCCAGCGTGTTTTCTCGTTTATCGCAATTCCCGGCCGAATTTTGTCTCCATAATGGCGAATGCTGACGCGCGTCCAGCAGCTCATTCTGTCGCCACTGTCAACAACAGTCGCTTAGCAACCTACGTATTTGTGAAAGCGCTCGTATGGATATTGTTGTGTTGTCCCGGCAACCGCGAAGGTAATTAATGGACGTTGTAAATTTTTATCGATTCTTAGGGCGGATGGAAAATTTTTTTCGCTTCCCAAACTGCCGATTTTCGTAAACGTTTCAGCTTTAGTTAGTAGAGCGTAGGCCGATTAGGCTCGATCCGTCTAAAATCATATTCCAGAACCGGCTTGAAAGCCTTTACCGTCAAGAGATTGAGCCAAATTGACAGTTGTGCGACGTCTGTGTAAAAAATGTGCCCGTAGCTTTAGTATTATACCGACTAGTGACCAAATCGGTGAGATGTGTAGATCGCCGATTCCGGTAGAACGCTGGGTGTGTAGATCGCTGGGGTGCATAGATCGCCGAAATAAATAGGTTGATCGCCAGAGTAGGTAGCATGCTATAATAAGCCTTCATGTGGACACTTCTGGCTGCCCTCGTAGTGCGCGAATTGAACTTTTATACAACGCATATAATAATGTATTAGTATCTACTTTGGTTTTATAATAGACTTACTGTAACAATTCTTCTTTCAGTATCATAATGAAAAATGTAGGTAGCCTGGTTCATAACATTACGTGTTGGCAACCCTATATACATTAGGGTGGATCGAAAAACGTTTTTCTTTTTTGAAATTGAAAATTTCAAGTTTGTAAAAAGTTGTGTCTGTGGACCCTCATATATCACAAAGAAAATGCCTAATTGAAATATATTTAAGTCTCCCGCAGGAGGCCTAAAGTTTATAATGTTCTTTAAAAATTTGAATTTGTCACACTTTTTTAATGGAATATTAAGTGGTTTTTCTTTTTCAAAGCCCACATGTCAGCACATAATAAAAAATTTAATGACAAATAAATCAACGTAAATCGACATTTAAGCAAATTTTTTAAATTTTACGATGATGGTCATTTTTCTAAAAATTGTATCGAATCTAAATAAACTGCAGGTGATCTAAACGTTGCATTAGAGTAATATACTTTTACGCAATTTCACACCTTATTGTTAAACTTTTTGTACTTGAAAAAGAAAAATCACTTAATCTTTCATTGAAAAAAATGATATGAAAAAATTCTAATTCTTAAATAAAATTATAAACTTTAGGCTTTCTGCGGGACACCTAAATATTTTTCAATTGCACCAATTTTTTTGTGGTCTATGTGGGTCCATAGGGACAACATTTTATCAACTTGAAATTTGGTATTTAAAAAAAAACGTTTTTTCGATACACTCTAATATCTATACATGCCAATGGTCCGCAGATATTAGTGTTCGCTATATCGGGGGGTTTACGTCAATCGCAGGCAGGTTCATAACATTACGTGTTGGCAACCCTATATGCATACCATTGGTTCTCAAATATTTGCGTAAGTCCGCTAAAGCCCCAGAGTTTATGACAAATTGCGATGTTATTTGGTTCGTTACATACGATGTTTCGTTATATCCAGGTTCGCTATAACCAACGATTTTAACCATTGTTTTTACGGGATAAAACGGGACTTGAAAATTAGTTCGTTATAACCGGAGGTTCGTTACAATCGGGGACGGTATATCCACCAACTTTGTCGCCCAATCTAACCCAAAATATGCTTTTCCATTATTGTGAGTAGAAAATAGGACACAAATGGGAACTTTTTTATTATTAACATTTCAGAAAATTTATTCTTCACGAAAGCTTCTGGATTGTTTTAGATTTAAAATGCAAATATTATAAAGTAATTATATGTTTGCATGTACCGTGTATTACTAAAACTATAAAAAATTCTTAAGAGTAAAGTACCTTTATTTTACAAACTATGCAAAAATGTTTGTTGAAAAAATGGAATATCGAAGGTGACTATATATTCATATTTAATGCCTTCTGATATTTTGAAATACTTTTTCAAATAATATTTTTGCGTAGCTTTGAAAATACCTTATCATTTTTATCTTATTGGTAAAACGCAATAGGTGCAACAGAAAATGTGAGTATAACTTCGTATTTAAAGACCTTTAATATTTCCAAACACATTTCTCAAGGAACATTTTTACATAGCTTTGAACATAAAGGTACTTTACTCTTCAAGTTTCTTCATTGTGTTCAAATACCTACATTCTAATATTTGCATATTAAATTTAAGACAATCCAGACACTTCTATGGACAATTAGATGCAACAAATTTCGTATTAAAAGACCTCTAATATTTCCAAATACTTTTTTTAAATAACATTTTTGCATAGCTCTCAACATAAAAGTACTTTACTCTTTCTGTTTTTCATAGTTTTGGTAACACCCGGTACATGCAAGCGGATAGTTACATTATAATATTTGCATTTTAGGTTTAAGAAAAATTAAATGTTCTTAGTTAGTGTTCAACTTTCTGCCTACATCAGATATGAAAAGCGAGGGTGAAATTTTATATTACAAACATTTTGATCTTATGCCAGAAAAATATGTTCAATTAAAATTATTGTTGTATATACAGGATGTTTCTTTTTTCAGATAGTAATGTCGTACTGAGTAAAAGGTTACAGCCGTCAATTATTAACAAAATCAAACTTTAAATGGCTCTAACTTTTTAAGGAATTGGAAACTCCCATAAATAATGATGACACTTTTTGCATGACATTTACTTTCTAAAACCTGAGTAAATAGTTTCAGTTCTGTATATATTTGCAGTTCTGCATATAGTGAATCATTCCACCATTTCAATTTATTGATCTTAATCGACTTATTGAATGAATCGTTAGGAAATTGCTGCAATTACAAACTTGTTGTTTTTCTTTTCAGTAAACTCATTTAAAGCAAAATTTCTTATAAGAGTTGAATCACTTTTACTGGCTGCAACGTTTTTACCCAACTGTTTGACCAAATGACATAAATGAAGACAAATGGATAATTTGAACATGTTTTATTTTAATTACCCCCATTTCGGAAATTGTTTAATTTATAGTTTGATAGGGTATATCCTAACATGTGGAAATACACCAAAAATTAAAAAAAAAACAAAATATATTCAATTTACAATCTCTCGTACTTAAATATTGGTATTTTTAGCAGCTGAAGCTAAAATAATTATTACATAGGAGAATTTAGGAAAAGGGTTAATGAAAATAAATACATCTGATATATTACCACCGTTCGCATTGTATACGACAAAAATGTATACCTAAATTTATAACAAATTACAATTTTTGTGATTGTTCCTTAGGAAAAAGGAATCTACTTTGATTATTAAAATTTATTCACATTTTGTGGCTATTTCAACATCAAACATTAATTATTTTTGATCAAATTATATAATATTGGGGATTTTCCATGTCAACGACACCCTAAGCAGCATGACACTAAGGGCCGATCTTACAAAGCACATTATACCATGATGATGTTTAGGAAAAAGACTGTAGAGACATCTAGTGTGTTTATGTTACGTATTTATTTGTTTTATTTTGACGTTTACTTCATATTTTATATAACAGATGGCGTTACTTGCTGTAACTGTCTGGCATTACTTGCTATGTCACTGCAGTAGAGTGGCAGCACTGTTTTTAGATTATCGATTTTTAGCGAGGATCGGATAAGCTTCTGGACAGCGTACATGTATCAAGCGTCTACGAATATACTCCTAAGATTTGTTCAACTTACAAAGCACATACCATGATATAACTAAATATTGGATCAAATACCAGAATAAGTTGTTGAAAGAAGAAAAATACCATTTTACGCTGTTTCAGAACATCTTGATACTAACCGTGCGCCAACTGACATCTTTGAGTCTTATAAAATCGCGCATTAAAGAAATTATTAATAAATATGTAGTCGGTACTTACTGACAATCTTTTCTGTCCATAACAATTATCAGAAGCATGTAGGTAGTTCTGAACGGCTGGGTGAGATTATCAATTCAAACCTCAGTACGGTATAATTCTCCATCGGACAATTCTAAAAATTGTGACAAAGGGCACATGTTTTACGTATATAGACATAGTTTTCAATGAATTACATATATGTAAAAAAAACCTATAAAAAAAAGTATTGAGATAAAAAAATTAGGTAGGTACTACATAATTACTATGACAGTTCTTGAAATGAACGTCTATTATAGGCAACCGACATGACAGAAAGGGATATTGATTTTTTCTTGTCACATGATGGTCACATGTTTACCGATTAGTTCCTTGAATGGGCACTTCGGTATAGATATATTTTTCAATGAATTACAAATACGTAGAAAACCAAAGCAAAACATATTGAGATTAAAACGTTACGTCCTACATTTATACTTACTTTGACAGACAGAGTAAGATTAAATGTCCAATGTTTACTGATTAGTTCAATTCTCTGTAACGGGCAATTCGATCGTTTGAATCGCATTTCTGGCGACGTCTTTCGCCAGTATTTCCTTCCTTTCGCGCTTATGCAAATTTGCGGATGGTAGAATAAAAAAATCGATGATAAAAATACTGGAATATTAAGCACGTATTTGCAAAATATAACCTGTTGACGTTTACATAACCTAACTTTTATGCCTCACGCATGTTGGTAAGCGTGTAAATATCGATCGATAGATAGAGATAGAAACACGCTTGTCAATTCCCGTCTTTGTCAATTCCGTCAAAGCGCTTGCATAACCTAACTTTTGGTGCCTCACGCCGCGACGGTTGGTACGCGTGTAAATATCGATCGATAGATAGAGAAAGAAACACGCTTGCGGTTTCAACTTGGTTTCAAGGCAAAATGGGCAAAATCTCTCCAATTACTATGGAAAATAGAACCGGCAAATGCGCTCTTGGAAACCTTTTTTTTGCACCAGATGTTCACGTTGTCGTTAGCTCTCAGATAAACCGCTCAAAATGAGTCTTGCGGTTAAAGAGATCGTCGGAAAAGGCGCCAACCGTTAAAAGGGTTTTATTAATAAGGGGGTCTTGAAATGTCATTTGATCACTAACTTGTAAGGCTTTAAACGTAGGTACCTACCGGAAAGAATCAATATGCTATTTGCGAGGGGGCTTACAATCATTGGCATTCATTTGATTCTAGCGAGCGTGCTTTCTCGTTATCGCAATTCCCGGCCGAATTTTGTCTCCATAATGGCGAATGCTGACGCGCGTCCAGCAGCTCATTCTGTCGCCACTGTCAACAACAGTCGCTTAGCAACCTACGTATTTGTCAAATCGCTCGTATGGATATTGTTGTGTTGTCCCGGCAACCGCGAAGGTAATTAATGGACGGTCTAAAAATGTAGCGATTTTTAGGGCGGATGGAAAATTTTTCTCGCGTTTGAAACTGCCGATTTTCGTAAACGTTTCAGCTTTAGTTGGTAGAGCGTAGGCCGATTCGGCTCCATCCGTCTAAAATCATATTCCAGAACCGGCTCGAAAGCCTTTACCGTCAAGAGATTGAGCCAAATTGACAATGGTGCGACGTCCGTGTAAAAAAAGTCTCGTTAGCTTTATTAGTATACCGACTAGTGACCAATAGATCGCTGAGATATGTAGGTCGCTGGTGTGTGTAGATCGGCGAAATAGGTAGAATGCTGTAATAGGTAGATTGCCGAAATTGGTAGTTCGCCGAAGTGGATCGACCTCATATAAGGACAGCGAAGCCAATTACTGTAATTTTTGTGATGGTTAAGGAAAAAATATATTATCCTATTTGCCTGTAACGGCCTTCTCACATGTGGCACGGCGTCCGTGCGGTTTTGTCTCAACGGTCTTTGTGTAGCTTTCAGTTTCATAATGAAAGCGTAGGTAACATATTCTAACATAATCAATCTACAACGACTACATAATCTAACCACAATGTCTCAATTTCCAGTAGGGACGCATTGATTCATTTTGGCACTCCTCGCTACGCTCGTCGTGCGCCAAAATAGTCATACTCTAATTAAACATTTATAGAACTTTTGTAATAATGTGTTACTTTCTAGTTTGGTTTCATAACGAACTTATTGTAATACTGCTTTTTGTATCATAATGAAAACCGTAGGGACAGATTGGTTCATTTGGGGACACTCCTCGCTCCGCTCGTCGTGCGGTAACCAATATTAATTGAAAATACTAACTCCAATGATTTGTAACACTCGCCTTCGGCTCATGGCTCGCGTTGCAAATATCATTCTCATATGTAATAGCTGATATTACTTGGTCATTGTATCCAAGTATTAAAAGTATGCATCAAAAAGTCTTGTTAGAAAACCATAATTCACATAATTCAAATTCATAAGTTGTCTCTATGAACCATATGTACCACTAAAAATTGGCAAAATTGAAGAGAAAATTATGTCATCTTCAAAAGGCCTAAAGTTTATAATTAAGTAAATAATCTTCTTAAAAGAAACAAAAAATAAGAAATTATTTATTTTAGAAAATTATAATTGTCTGAAAGAAACAAAAACTATGCAGAGACAACTTTTTATTATCCACTTGAAATTTTCAAATTAATTACCTGGTTTGGGGTTCGTGAATAAACATCATCATTTTCAGATTACGCTCATAAGGAAACAGAAAGTTGGAAATCGTAACACCCTGTATATATTGGAAAATTATGATAAAGAATGCAATAATTACTTGCCTATTCAAATTTGTACTTTGCATACGAATCTTGTTTAAGCAATTAAATGTCGCAAATAAGACTAATTTACCTCTCATTTACTTATTTCTCGCAACACCCTGTACGTTATATGACTAACAATAAAAAAGTGCAATGATATACACTTCCTAATAATATAAGAAGTTGATTAACAATAGATATCATAAGTCTAATGAGTAAATCATGATTCTAATTCGTATGTGCGGATAAAAAAAACACCCTATATATTACTGCAAAATTGTCAATAAAATTAATAATTCCTTGTACAAAACAGGTTTATGAAATATTAAAAAATTATATTAAAAAAACTGCCTTCGGCCGGCATTGAACCATCACCGCCGAGAACGCCACGAATTCCTAAATCCGTACGGCTGTGAATTTCCCCACTAAGCCACGGACCCGCTTTAAATTATATACGACTAATGGAGTGAAATGTCAAATCTCGCTGACATATGAGTTGAAAATTGCTAAAATACCTTCTGCCCTGATTTTCCGATAAATATTCCGACAAACTAACCTTCCATTTGTAGCATCGTCGCTTAAATTACCGCAAGAAGCAATCTTAAGCCATTTTGAACACGGAATTTAAAAAAACCCTTATAAAAGTGTACTTAACCTAACCTTCATACTTCCAATTGCCGATTCCTTCTAATATAAGCAAAATTCACTTTACGGGTCCGGTTTATTGTACATCTGCGTTTCCAGTCCTATTTTAACTCAATAATTATCACTGCCTTAGGTATTTATTACGCCAATGCGCGTCAAATTTACTGGTTGTACATGTACATATGCGTGTACGTTTGAATCCCTTTTTCTAAAAATACACATTTGGATAGACAAATAGACCATCTAGCGTCTCGATTTAATAATCTTACCGTTTTTGTATGTATTATTATCCGTTCGAACGGCTTTTTGGCCGGACCTAAATGTGGCTCCCCCGCAACTGGCTCTGTCGCCACTGTCAACAACAGTCGCTTAGCAACCTACGTATTTGACAAATTTTCTGACGTTTCTCGACGTACACTCATAATTTCAACCGATTTTGACGAAAATCGAAAAAAATTTTTCGCCTCCCAAACCACATTTTTGCATTATCATTTCTGCAATGGTTAAAAGAGCGGATAGGAATCGACGGTAGCCGGTCGGGAATTATAATCCAAACGTCAAATAATTTCCTTTAGCGCCGCAATATTCGGCGAAAATTGTCTCCAATTACTTTGACGGTTTTAGTATTAATAGCGCGGGATAAAGAACCAAATACTTACTTTGACAGACAGAGTAGGACTACTGTTTACTGATTAGTTCAATTCTGTTTAACGGGCAATTCGTTTCAATCGCATTTCTGGCGCCGTCTTTCGTCCGTATTTCCTTCATTTCGCTCTTTGCAAATTTGCGGATGGTAGAATAAGAAAATCGATGATAAAAATACTGGAATATTAAGAATATCACGTATTTGCAAAATATAACCTGTTGACGTTTACATAACCTAACTTTTAGTGCATCACGCCGGTCGGTAAAACAGTGTAAAAATCAATCGATAGATAGACAAAGAAAAACGCTTGGCATTTCAACTTGGTTTCAAGGCAAATTCATTCAATTCGGCGTTTTTATGCAATGTCCGTCTATGCAACCAACATGACAGAAACGGATATTGATTTTTTTTGGTCACGTGATGGTCACATGTTTACCGATTAGTTCCTTGAATTTCCTTGAATGTGCACTTTGGTATAGATATATTTTTCAATGAATTACAAATATGTAAAAAACCAAATACTTACTTTGACAGACAGAGTGGGACTACTGTTTACTGATTAGTTCAATTCTGTTTAACGTGCAATTCGTTTCAATCGCATTTCTGGCGCCGTCTTTCGTCCGTATTTCCTTCCTTTCGCTCTTTGCAAATTTGCGGATGGTAGAATAAGAAAATCGATGATAAAAATACTGGAATATTAAGCACGTATGTATTTGCAAAATATAACCTGTTGACGTTTACATAACCTAACTTTTATGCCTCACGCATGTTGGTAAGCGTGTAAATATCGATCGATTCAACTTGGTTTCAAGGCAAAATCTCTCCAATTACTATGGAAAATAGAACCGGCAAATGCGCTCTTGGAAACCTTTTTTTTGCACCAGATGTTCACGTTGTCGTTAGCTCTCAGATAAACCGCTCAAAATGAGTCTTGCGGTTAAAGAGATCGCCGGAAAAGGCGCCAACCGTTAAAAGGGTTTTATTAATAAGGGGGTCTTGAAATGTCATTTGATCACTAACTTGTAAGGCTTTAAACGTAGGTACCGGAAATAATCAATATGCTATTCGCGACCGGGCTTACCTTATCATTGGCATTCATTTGATTCTAGCCAGCGTGTTTTCTCGTTTATCGCAATTCCCGGCCGAATTTTGTCTCCATAATGGCGAATGCTGACGCGCGTCCAGCAGCTCATTCTGTCGCCACTCGCCACTGTCAACAACAGTCGCTTAGCAACCTACGTATTTGTGAAAGCGCTCGTATGGATATTGTTGTGTTGTCCCGGCAACCGCGAAGGTAATTAATGGACGGTCTAAAAATGTAGCGATTTTTAGGGCGGATGGAAAATTTTTCTCGCGTTTGAAACTGCCGATTTTCGTAAACGTTTCAGCTTTAGTTGGTAGAGCGTAGGCCGATTCGGCTCCATCCGTCTAAAATCATATTCCAGAACCGGCTCGAAAGCCTTTACCGTCAAGAGATTGAGCCAAATTGACAATTGTGCGACGTCCGTGTAAAAAATGTCTCGTTAGCTTTATTAGTATACCGACTAGTGACCAAATCTCTTGAGACGTATAGATCGCTGAGACGTATAGATCGCTGAGACGTATAGGTCGCTGAGACGTATAGATCGCTGGGGTGTATAGATCGCCGAAATAGGGAGAACGCAATATCACACCTTATTGTTAAAGTTTTTGTATTTGAAAAAAAAATCACTTAATCTTTCATTGAAAAAAATGATATGAAAATATTCTAATTCTTAAATAAAATTATAAATAAATTATTTAGGCTTGCTGCGGGAGACCTAAATATTTTTCAATTGCGCCAATTTTTTTGTGGTATATGTGGGTCCATAGGGACAACGTTTTATCAACTTGAAATTTCAAAAAAATGTTTTTTCGATACACTCTCTGGTTCATAACATTACGTGTTGGCAACCCTATATGCATACCATTGGTTCTCAAATGTTTGCGTAAGTCCGCTAAAGCCCTAGGGTTTATGACAAATTGCGATGTTATTTGGTTCGTTACATACGATGTTTCGCTATATCCAGGTTCGCTATAACCAACGATTTTAACCATTGTTTTTACGGGAAATAAAACGGGATTTGAAAATTAGTCCGTTATAACCGGAGGTTCGTTACAACCGGGGACGGTATATCCGAAGTTGACTGTAATATAAAAACCGCGCCAGTCCTCTTTTCCCTGCGATTATAATTGCTTCTTGAAATTATCGATACTTAATAATCGACTTTGAGTAATGGATTTTTAATAATCGTATGAGTTTTGAATAATCGGTTTTTAATAGTCCATTTTACATACATTTAAGTGAGGTTTACCCCCACGGTCACCAAATTTGTCGCCCAATCTAACCCAAAATATGCTTTTACATTATTGTATCCCCCCTATTCATAATCGATTATGAGTACTCGATTATTCATAATCGATTATGAATAATAGAGTATTAAAAATCGATTATTAATGCAGAACAACTCGAAAACCAAACCATACGCTTATGCAAATCATTCGAATACTGATAAACGATTCTTCAAATAATACGATTATGCCCATCACTAAGCTATTTCTAGTAAAGCTGCCGATTACCATTATTGAGTATCTCACTTTTCATTTATTCCATTACTAACAATAGTTATAGCAAAAGTTAGTCTCAAATAAACTTATATCATAGAATAAAGAGGTTAAAACTGTTTTATTTATTTTAAAAATTTTAACAAATTTCTATATATAACCTCTTATCTGTACAAATTATATTATTATATTTCCTGTTATTTTCTGACAAAATATAATTTAAAAAAATATACTATTATATTATATTAGTGTCACATACTATAACACTTTTTAAATAAAACGGTAAAAAATTAATCAAAAATAGTTAATAAACCCGGAATAGATATAATAAAAATTAAGTTATTTATTTAGATAAATAAATTTATTGATAACAAAAGTCCTTTAATAATTTTATCACATCACATGGTCTATATTAAATCAATATAAATTTATTCTTAATATAAAATTACAAAGTATCACATAGAAAAGAGAATAATATGCGTAATTTTATTCTCCCTTGAATATATGTCACCATTGTTCTATACAATTCTATAATTGGTGAGAAATTATATACATAGGTACGATGTAAAAGATATCGTTATACTTTTTAAAGAGTTTAATCAATATATGTTTTGACTATGTTTGTACTATAACTAAATATATTTTTCCTAGCAGACTAAATATCTGTTTTAAATGTTATTAAAATTGACTGACATTGTGTAGCAATTTCAAGATCAAATAAATTATTCGATAAAATTAAATTAATTGCCTTAAATGATTAACTAACCAACAGGTACAGATATGCATGTACCGGGTATTACTAAAAAAATGAAAAAAAATAAAGAGTAAAGTACCCGTATTTTACAAACTATGCAAAAATTTTTATTGAAAAAATGGAATATCGAAGGTGACTATTATATTCATATTTAATGCCTTCTTCTGATATTTTGAAATACTTTTTCAAATAATATTTTTGCGTAGCTTTGAAGATAAAAATACTTCATCATTTTTATCTTGTTGGTAAAACGCGCTAGGTGCAACAGAAAAGGTGAGTATAACTTCGTATTTAAAGAGCTTTAATATTTCCAAACACATTTCTCAAGGAACATTTTTACATAGCTTTGAACACAAAGGTACTTTACTAACTATTAAAAGACCTCTAATATTTCCAAATACTTTTTTAAATAACATTTTTGCATAGCTTTCAACATAAAGGTACTTAACTCTTTCTGTTTTTCATAGTTTTGGTAACACCCGGTACATGCAAGCGGATAGTTACATTATAATATTTACATTTTAGGTTTAAGAAAAATAAAATGTTCTTAGTTAGTGTTCAACTTTCTGCCTACAGAAGATATCAAAAGCAAAGTGAAATTTTACATTATAAAAATTTTGATCTTATGCCAGAAAAATATGTTTAATTAAAATTAGTATTGTATATACCGGATGTTTTTTTTTCAGATAGTAATGTCGTACTGAGTAAAAGGTTATAGCCGCCAATTATTAACAAAATCAAATTTTAAATGGCTCTAACTTCTTAAGGAATTGGAAATTCCCATAAGTCCTGATGAAACTTTTTACACAGCATGACATTTACTTTCTAAAAACTGAGTAAATAGTTTCAGTTCTGTATATAGTTTCAGTTCTGCATATAGTGAATCATTCCACCCTTTCAATGTATTGATCTTAATCGACTTATTGAATGAATCGTTAGGAAATTGCTGCAATTACAAACATGTCGTTTTTCTTTTCAGTAAACTTTTAAAAGTCATTTAAAGCAGAATTTCTTATAAGAGTTGAATTTTTACCCAACTGTTTGACCAGATGACATAAATGAAGACATGAATGGATAATTTGAACATGTTTTATTTTAATTACCCCCATTTCGGAAATTGTTTAATTTATAGTTTGATAGAGTATATCCTAACATGAGGAAATACAACAAAAATTAAAAAAAAAACAAAATATATTCAATTTACAATCTCTCGTATTTAAATATTGGTATTTTTAGCAGCTGAAGCTAAAATAATTATTACATCTGATATATTACCACCGTTCGCATTGATTACGACAGAAATGGATACATTTATAACAAATTACAATTTTTGTGATTGTTCTTTAGAAAAAAAAAGAATCTACTTTGATTATTAAAATTTATTCACATTTTATGGCAATTTCAACATCAAACATTAATTATTTTTGATCAAATTATATAATATTGGGGATTTTCCATGTCAACGACACCTTAAGCAGCATGACACAAAGGGCCGATCTTACAAAGCACATTATACCATGATGATGTTTAAAAAAAGGACCGTAGAGACATCTAGTGTTTATGTTACGTATTTATTTGTTTTATTTTGACGTTTACTTCATATTTTATATAGCAGATGGCGCTACTTGCTGTAGCTGTCTGCCACTACTTGCTGTAACTGTCACCGCGGTCGAGTGGCAGCACTGTTTTTAAATTATCGATTTTTAGCGAGGATCGCATAACCACACTTTGTATAAATTTAAACACACAAAGAAGAAAAATACCATTTTACGCTGTTTCATAGAACATCTCGATACTAACCGTGCGCCAATTGACATCTTTGAGTCTTATAAAATAGGGCATTAAAGAAATTATTAATAAATATGTAGTCGGTACTTACTGACAATCTTTTCTGTCCATATCAATTATCAGAAGCATGTAGGTAGTTCTGAACGGCCGGGTGAGATTATTAATTCCGACCTCAGTACGGTATAATTCTCCTTCGTTACAATTCTAAAACTTGTGACAAAAAGCACATGTACTATGTATATAGATATATTTTTCAATGAATTACAAATATGTAAAAAACCAAATACTTACTTTGACAGACAGAGTAGGACTACTGTTTACTGATTAGTTCAATTCTGTTTAACGTGCAATTCGTTTCAATCGCATTTCTGGCGCCGTCTTTCGTCCGTATTTCCTACCTTTCGCTCTTTGCAAATTTGCGGATGGTAGAATAAGAAAATCGATGATAAAAATACTGGAATATTAAGCACGTATTTGCAAAATATAACCTGTTGACGTTTACATAACCTAACTTTTATGCCTCACGCATGTTGGTAAGCGTGTAAATATCGATCGATTCAACTTGGTTTCAAGGCAAAATCTCTCCAATTACTATGGAAAATAGAACCGGCAAATGCGCTCTTGGAAACCTTTTTTTTGCACCAGATATTCACGTTGTCGTTAGCTCTCAGATAAACCGCTCAAAATGAGTCTTGCGGTTAAAGAGATCGCCGGAAAAAGCGCCAACCGTTAAAAGGGTTTTATTAATAAGGGGGTCTTGAAATGTCATTTGATCACTAACTTGTAAGGCTTTAAACGTAGGTACCTACCGGAAAGAATCAATATGCTATTCGCGACCGGGCTTACAATCATTGGCATTCATTTGATTCTAGCGAGCGTGCTTTCTCGTTTATCGCAATTCCCGGCCGAATTTTGTCTCCATAATGGCGAATGCTGACGCGCGTCCAGCAGCTCATTCTGTCGCCACTCGCCACTGTCAACAACAGTCGCTTAGCAACCTACGTATTTGTGAAAGCGCTCGTATGGATATTGTTGTGTTGTCCCGGCAACCGCGAAGGTAATTAATGGACGGTCTAAAAATGTAGCGATTTTTAGGGCGGATGGAAAATTTTTCTCGCGTTTGAAACTGCCGATTTTCGTAAACGTTTCAGCTTTAGTTGGTAGAGCGTAGGCCGATTCGGCTCCATCCGTCTAAAATCATATTCCGGAACCGGCTCGAAAGCCTTTACCGTCAAGAGATTGAGCCAAATTGACAGTTGTGCGACGTCTGTGTAAAAAATGTCTCGTTAGCTTTATTAGTATACCGACTAGTGACCAAATCTCTTGAGACGTATAGATCGCTGAGACGTATAGATCGCTGAGACGTATAGGTCGCTGAGACGTATAGATCGCTGGGGTGTATAGATCGCCGAAATAGGGAGAACGCAATATCACACCTTATTGTTAAAGTTTTTGTATTTTAAAAAAAAATCACTTAATCTTTCATTGAAAAAAATGATATGAAAATATTCTAATTCTTAAATAAAATTTTAAATAAATTATTTAGGCTTGCTGCGGAAGACCTAAATATTCTTCAATTGCGCCAATTTTTTTGTGGTATATGTGGGTCCATAGGGACAACGTTTTATCAACTTGAAATTTCAAAAAAATGTTTTTTCGATACACTCTCTGGTTCATAACATTACGTGTTGGCAACCCTATATGCATACCATTGGTTCTCAAATGTTTGCGTATTTTTACATTGCTTTGAACATAAAGGTACTTTACTCTTCAAGTTTCTTCATAGTTTTCAAATACTTACATTCTAATATTTGCATATTAAATTTAAGACAATCCAGCCTCTTTTATGGCCAATTAGATGCAACAAATTTCATATTAAAAGACCTGTAATATTTCCAAATACTTTTTTAAATAACATTTTTGCATAGCTTTCAACATAAAGGTACTTAACTCTTTCTGTTTTTCATAGTTTTGGTAACACCCGGTACATGCAAGCGGATAGTTACATTATAATATTTACATTTTAGGTTTAAGAAAAATAAAATGTTCTTAGTTAGTGTTCAACTTTCTGCCTACAGAAGATATCAAAAGCAAAGTGAAATTTTACATAATAAAAATTTTGATCTTATGCCAGAAAAATATGTTTAATTAAAATTAGTATTGTATATACCGGATGTTTTTTTTGTTCAGATAGTTATGTCGTACTGAGTAAAAGGTTACAGCCGTCAATTATTAACAAAATCAAATTTTAAATGGCTCTAACTTCTTAAGGAATTGGAAATTCCCATAAGTCCTGATGAAACTTTTTACACAGCATGACATTTACTTTCTAAAAACTGAGTAAATAGTTTCAGTTCTGTATATAGTTTCAGTTCTGCATATAAAAATTGCTGCAATTACAAACTTGTCGTTTTTCTTTTCAGTAAACTTTTAAAAGTCATTTAAAGCAGAATTTCTTATAAGAGTTGAATTTTTACCCAACTGTTTGACCAGATGACATAAATGAAGACATAAATGGATAATTTGAACATGTTTTATTTTAATTACCCCCACTTCGGAAATTGTTTAATTTATAGTTTGATAGGGTATATCCTAACATGAGGAAATGCAACAAAAATTAAAAAAAAAAAAACAAAATATATTCAATTTACAATCTCTCGTACTTAAATATTGGTATTTTTAGCAGCTGAAGCTAAAATAATTATTACATCTGATATATTACCACCGTTCGCATTGATTACGACAGAAATGTATACATTTATAACAAATTACAATTTTTGTGATTGTTCTTTAGAAGAAAAAGATCTACTTTGATTATTAAAATTTATTCACATTTTATGGCAATTTCAACATCAAACATTAATTATTTTTGATCAAATTACATAATATTGGGGATTTTCCATGTCAACGACACCTTAAGCAGCATGACACAAAGGGCCGATCTTACAAAGCACATTATACCATGATGATGTTTAAAAAAAAGGACCGTAGAGACATCTAGTGTTTATGTTACGTATTTATTTGTTTTATTTTGACGTTTACTTCATATTTTATATAATAGATGGCGTTACTTGCTGTAGCTGTCTGCCACTACTTGCTGTAACTGTCACTGCGGTCGAGTGGCAGCACTGTTTTTAAATTATCGATTTTTAGCGAGTATCGCATAAGCTTCTGTTCTCTACAGTGCACATGTATCATTCAAGTGTCGAATATACTCCTAAAATCTGGTCAACTTACAAAGCACATTATACCATGATATAACTAAATATTGGATCAAATACCAGAGAAGTTGTTATTACGATGGAAACATAAATATTTTAGTTAATGGGAGATGTCATAGGATTACTTATTCTGGGAATAACTATTCTATTGGTTATACATACTCTTGTAAGATTGGTCTTTAATCATATATTCCAGATATGTTCGTTACAATTGTTTCTGCTCTAAAATAATTTACGGCTAACATATCTTTACCACACTTTGTATAAATTTAAAGACACAAAGAAGAAAAATACCATTTTACGCTGTTTCATAGAACATCTCGATACTAACCGTGCGCCAATTGACATCTTTGAGTCTTATAAAATAGCGCATTAAAGGAATTATTAATAAATATGTAGTCGGTACTTACTGACAATCTTTTCTGTCCATATCAATTATCAGAAGCATGTAGGTAGTTCTGAACGGCCGGGTGAGATTATTAATTCAGACCTCAGTACGGTATAATTCTCCTTCGTTACAATTCTAAAACTTGTGACAAAAAGCACATGTACTATGTATATAGATATATTTTTCAATGAATTACAAATATGTAAAGAAACCTATAAAAAAAAGTATTGAGATAAAAAAATTAGGTGGGTACTACATAATTACTTTGACAGTTCTTGAAAGAATGTCGTCTATGCAACCAACATCACAGAAACGGATATTGATTTTTTTTGGTCACGTGATGGTCACATGTTTACCGATTAGTTCCTTGAATTTCCTTGAATGTGCACTTTGGTATAGATATATTTTTCAATGAATTACAAATATGTAAAAAACCAAATACTTACTTTGACAGACAGAGTAGGACTACTGTTTACTGATTAGTTCAATTCTGTTTAACGTGCAATTCGTTTCAATCGCATTTCTGGCGACGTCTTTCGTCCGTATTTCCTTCCTTTCGCGGTTATGCAAATTTGCGGATGGTAGAATAAGAAAATCGATGATAAAAATACTGGAATATTAAGTACGTATGTATTTGCAAAATATAACCTGTTGACGTTTACATAACCTAACTTTTATGCCTCACGCATGTTGGTAAGCGTGTAAATATCGATCGATTCAACTTGGTTTCAAGGCAAAATCTCTCCAATTACTATGGAAAATAGAACCGGCAAATGCGCTCTTGGAAACCTTTTTTTTGCACCAGATGTTCACGTTGTCGTTAGTTCTCAGATAAACCGCTCAAAATGAGTCTTGCGGTTAAAGAGATCGCCGGAAAAGGCGCCAACCGTTAAAAGGGTTTTATTAATAAGGGATCGTTTGAATCGCATTTCTGGCGACGTCTTTCGCCAGTATTTCCTTCCTTTCGCGCTTATGCAAATTTGCGGATGGTAGAATAAGAAAATCGATGATAAAAATACTGGAATATTAAGCACGTATTTGCAAAATATAACCTGTTGACGTTTACATAACCTAACTTTTATGCCTCACGCATGTTGGTAAGCGTGTAAATATCGATCGATAGATAGAGAAAGAAACACGCTTGTCAATTCCCGTCTTTGTCAATTCCGTCAAAGCGCTTGCATAACCTAACTTTTGGTGCCTCACGCCGCGACGGTTGGTAAGCGTGTAAATATCGATCGATAGATAGAGAAAGAAACACGCTTGCGGTTTCAACTTGGTTTCAAGGCAAAATCTCTCCAATTACTATGGAAAATAGAACCGGCAAATGCGCTCTTGGAAACCTTTTTTTGCACCAGATATTCACGTTGTTGTTAGCTCTCAGATAAACCGCTCAAAATGAGTCTTGCGGTTAAAGAGATCGCCGGAAAAGGCGCCAACCGTTAAAAGGGTTTTATTAATAAGGGGGTCTTGAAATGTCATTTGATCACTAACTTGTAAGGCTTTAAACGTAGGTACCGGAAATAATCAATATGCTATTCGCGACCGGGCTTACCTTATCATTGGCATTCATTTGATTCTAGCCAGCGTGCTTTCTCGTTTATCGCAATTCCCGGCCGAATTTTGTCTCCATAATGGCGAATGCTGACGCGCGTCCAGCAGCTCATTCTGTCGCCACTGTCAACAACAGTCGCTTAGCAACCTACGTATTTGTCAAAGCGGTCGTATGGATATTGGTGTGTTGTCCCGGCAACCGCGAAGGTAATTAATGGACGTTGTAAATTTTTATAGATTTTTAGGGCGGATGGAAAATTTTTCTCGCGTTTGAAACTGCCGATTTTCGTAAACGTTTCAGCTTTAGTTGGTAGAGCGTAGGCCGATTCGGCTCGATCCGTCTAAAATCATATTCCGGAACCGGCTCGAAAGCCTTTACGCTCAAGAGATTGAGCCAAATTGACAGTTGTGCGACGTCTGTGTAAAAAATGTCTCGTTAGCTTTATTAGTATACCGACTAGTGACCAAATCAGTGAGACGTATAGATCGCTGAGACGTATAGATCGCTGAGACGTATAGATCGCTGAGACGTATATATCGCTGGGGTGTATAGATCGGCGAAATAGGGAGAACGCAATATCACACCTTATTGTTAAAGTTTTTGTATTTGAAAAAAAAATCACTTAATCTTTCATTGAAAAAAATGATATGAAAATATTCTAATTCTTAAATAAAATTATAAATAAATTATTTAGGCTTGCTGCGGGAGACCTAAATATTTTTCAATTGCGCCAATTTTTTTGTGGTATATGTGGGTCCATAGGGACAACGTTTTATCAACTTGAAATTCCAAAAAAATGTTTTTTCGATACACTCTCTGGTTCATAACATTACGTGTTGGCAACCCTATATGCATACCATTGGTTCTCAAATGTTTGCGTAAGTCCGCTAAAGCCCTAGGGTTTATGACAAATTGCGATGTTATTTGGTTCGTTACATACGATGTTTCGTTATATCCAGGTTCGCTATAACCAACGATTTTAACCATTGTTTTTACGGGAAATAAAACGGGATTTGAAAATTAGTCCGTTATAACCGGAGGTTCGTTACAATCGGGGACGGTATATTCGAAGTTGACTGTAATATAAAAACCGCGCCAGTCCTCTTTTCCCTGCGATTATAATTGATTCTTCAAATTATCGATACTTAATAATCGACTTTGAGTAATGGATTTTTAATAATCGTATGGGTTTTGAATAATCGGTTTTTAATAGTCCATTTTACATACATTTAAGTGAGGTTTACCCCCACGGTCACCAAATTTGTCGCCCAATCTAACCCAAAATATGCTTTTACATTATTGTATCCCCCCTATTCATAATCGATTATGAGTACTCGATTATTCATAATCGATTATGAATAATAGAGTACTAAAAATCGATTATTAATGCAGAACAACTCGAGAACCAAACCATACGCTTATGCAAATCATTCGAATACTGATAATCGATTCTTCAAATAATACGATTATGCCCATCACTAAGCTATTTCTAGTAAAGCTGCCGATTACCATTATTGACTATCTCACTTTTCATTTATTCCATTACTAACAATAGTTATAGCAAAAGTTAGTCTCAAATAAACTTATATCATAGAATAAAGAGGTTAAAACTGTTCTATTTATTTTAAAAATTTTAACAAATTTCTATATATAACCTCTTATCTGTACAAATTATACTATTATATTTCCTGTTATTTTCTGACAAAATATAATTTAAAAAAATATACTATTATATTATATTAGTGTCACATACTATAACACTTTTTTAAATAAAACGGTAAAAAATTAATCAAAAATAGTTAATAAACCCGGAATAGATATAATAAAAATTAACTTATTTATTTAGATAGATAAATTTATTGATATCAAAAGTCCTTTAATAATTTTATCACATCACATGGTCTATATTAAATCAATATAAATTTATTCTTAATATAAAATTACAAAGTATCACATAAAAAAGAGAATAATATGCGTAATTTTATTCTCCCTTGAATATATGTCACCATTGTTCTATACAATTCTATAATTGGTGAGAAATTATATACATAGGTACGATGTAAAAGATATCGTTATACTTTTTAAAGAGTTTAATCAATATATGTTTTGACTATGTTTGTACTATAACTAAATATATTTTTCCTAGCAGACTAAATATCTGTTTTAAATGTTATTAAAATTTACTGGCATTGTGTAGCAATTTCAAGATCAAATAAATTATTCGATAAAATTAAATTAATTGCCTTAAATGATTAACTAACCAACACGTAAAGATATGCATGTACCGGGTATTACTAAAAAAATGAAAAAAAAATAAGAGTAAAGTACCTTTATTTTACAAACTATGCAAAAATTTTTATTGAAAAAATGGAATATCGAAGGTGACTATATATTCATATTTAATGCCTTCTTCTGATATTTTGAAATACTTTTTCAAATAATATTTTTGCGTAGCTTTGAAGATAAAAATACTTCATCATTTTTATCTTGTTGGTAAAACGCGCTACGTGCAACAGAAAAGGTGAGTATAACTTCGTATTTAAAGACCTTTAATATTTCCAAACACATTTCTCAAGGAACATTTTTACATAGCTTTGAACACAAAGCTACTTTACTCTTCAAGTTTCTTCATAGTTTTCAAATACTTACATTCTAATATTTGCATATTAAATTTAAGACAATCCAGCCACTTTTATGGACAATTAGATGCAACAAATTTCATATTAAAAGACCTGTAATATTTCCAAATACTTTTTTAAATAACATTTTTGCATAGCTTTCAACATAAAGGTACTTTACTCTTTCTGTTTTTCATAGTTTTGGTAACATCCAGTACATGCAAGCGGATAGTTACATTATAATATTTGCATTTTGCAGGTTTAAGAAAAATAAAATGTTCTTAGTTAGTGTTCAACTTTCTGCCTACATAAGATATCAAAAGCAAGGTGAAATTTTACATTACAAAAATTTTGATATTATGCCAGAAAATAGGTATAATTAAAATTATTATTGTATATACAGTATGTTTTTTTTTTTCAGATAGTAATGTCGTACTGAGTAAAAGGTTACAGCCGTCAATTATTAACAAAATCAAATTTTAAATGGCTCTAACTTCTTAAGGAATTGGAAATTCCCATAAGTCCTGATGAAACTTTTTACTCAGCATGACATTTACTTTCTAAAACCTGAGTAAATAGTTTCAGTTCTGTATATAGTTTCAGTTCTGCATATAGCTTCAGTTCTGCATATAGCGAATCATTCCACCCTTTCAATGTATTGATCTTAATCGACTTATTGAATGAATCGTTAGGAAATTCGTTAGGAAATTGCTGCAATTACAAACTTGTCGTTTTTCTTTTCAGTAAACTTTTAAAAGTCATTTAAAGCAAAATTTCTTATAAGAGTTGAATTTTTACCCAACTGTTTGACCAGATGACATAAATGAAGACATAAATGGATAATTTGAACATGTTTTATTTTAATTACAACCATTTCGGAAATTGTTTAATTTATAGTTTGCTAGGGTATATCCTAACATGTGGAAATACAACAAAAATTTAAAAAAAAGCAAAATATATTCAATTTACAATCTCTCGTATTTAAATATTGGTATTTTTAGCAGCTGAAGCTAAAATAATTATTACATAGGAGAATTTAGGAAAGCGGTTAATGAAGATAAATACATCTGATATATTACCACCGTTCGCATTGATTACGATAGAAATGTATACATTTATAACAAATAACAATTTTTGTGATTGTTCTTTAGAAAAAAAGGATCTACTTTGATTATTAAAATTTATTCACATTTTATGGCAATTTCAACATCAAACATTAATTATTTTTGATCAAATTATATAATATTGGGGATTTTCCATGTCAACGACACCTTAAGCAGCATGACACTAAGGGCCGATCTTACAAAGCACGTTATACCATGATGATGTTTAAAAAAAAGGACCGTAGAGACATCTAGTATTTATGTTACGTATTTATTTGTTTTATTTTGACGTTTACTTCATATTTTATATAACAGATGGCGTTACCTGCTGTAGCTGTCTGCCACTACTTGCTGTAACTGTCACTGCGGTCGAGTGGCAGCACTGTTTTTAAATTATCGATTTTTAGCGAGTATCGCATAAGCTTCTGTTCTCTACCGTGTACATGTTTCATTCAAGTGTCTACGAATATACTCCTAAGATCTGTTCAACTTACAAAGCACATTATACCATGATATAACTAAATATTGGATCAAATACCAGAATAAGTTGTTATTACGATGGAAACATAAATATTTTAGTCAATGGGAGATGGCATAGGATTACTTATTCTGGGAATAACTATTCTATTGGTTATACCGTTGACTGATAAATCTTCACTCAACGGTTATACATACACTTGTAAGATTGGTCTTTAATCATATATTCCAGATATGTTCGTTACAATTGTTTCTGCTCTAAAATAATTTACGGCTAACATATCTTTACCACACTTTGTATAAATTTAAAGACACAAAGAAGAAATATACCATTTTACGCTGTTTCATAGAACATCTCGATACTAACCGTGCGCCAATTGACATCTTTGAGTCTTATAAAATAGCGCATTAAAGAAATTATTAATAAATATGTAGTCGGTACTTACTGACAATCTTTTCTGTCCATATCAATTATCAGAAGCATGTAGGTAGTTCTGAACGGCCGGGTGAGATTATCAATTCAAACCTCAGTACGGTATAATTCTCCTTTGGACAATTCTAAAAATTGTGACAAAAAGCACATGTACTATGTATATAGATATATTTTTCAATGAATTACAAATATGTAAAGAAACCTATAAAAAAAGTATTGAGATAAAAAAATTAGGTAGGTACTACATAATTACTTTGACAGTTCTTGAAAGAATGTCCGTCTATGCAACCAAAATGACAGAAACGGGTATTGATTTTTTTTTGGTCACATGATGGTCACATGTTTACCGATTAGTTCATTGAATGGGCACCTTGGTATAGATATATTTTTCAATGAATTACAAATACGTAAAAAACCAAAGCAAAACGTATTAAGATTAAAACGTTACGTCCTACATTTATACTTACTTTGACAGACAGAGTAGGACTAAATGTCGAATGTTTACTGCTTAGTTCAATTCTCTTTAACGGACAATTCGATCGTTTGAATCGCATTTCTGGCGACGTCTTTCGCCAGTATTTCCTTCCTTTCGCGCTTATGCAAATTTGCGGATGGTAGAATAAGAAAATCGATGATAAAAATACTGGAATATTAAGCACGTATTTGCAAAATATAACCTGTTGACGTTTACATAACCTAACTTTTATGCCTCACGCATGTTGGTAAGCGTGTAAATATCGATCGATAGATAGAGAAAGAAACACGCTTGTCAATTCCCGTCTTTGTCAATTCCGTCAAAGCGCTTGCATAACTTAACTTTTGGTGCCTCACGCCGCGACGGTTGGTAAGCGTGTAAATATCGATCGATAGATAGAGAAAGAAACACTTGTGGTTTCAACTTGGTTTCAAGGCAAAATCTCTCCAATTACTATGGAAAATAGAACCGGCAAATGCGCTCTTGGAAACCTTTTTTTTGCACCAGATGTTCACGTTGTCGTTAGCTCACAGATAAACCGCTCAAAATGAGTCTTGCGGTTAAAGAGATCGCCGGAAAAGGCGCCAACCGTTAAAAGGGTTTTATTAATAAGGGGGTCTTGAAATGTCATTTGATCACTAACTTGTAAGGCTTTAAACGTAGGTACCGGAAATAATCAATATGCTATTCGCGACCGGGCTTACCTTATCATTGGCATTCATTTGATTCTAGCGAGCGTGCTTTCTCGTTTATCGCAATTCCCGGCCGAATTTTGTCTCCATAATGGCGAATGCTGACGCGCGTCCAGCAGCTCATTCTGTCGCCACTGTCAACAACAGTCGCTTAGCAACCTACGTATTTGTGAAAGCGCTCGTATGGATATTGGTGTGTTGTCCCGGCAACCGCGAAGGTAATTAATGGACGTTGTAAATTTTTATCGATTCTTAGGGCGGATGGAAAATTTTTTTCGCTTCCCAAACTGCCGATTTTCGTAAACGTTTCAGCTTTAGTTAGTAGAGCGTAGGCCGATTAGGCTCGATCCGTCTAAAATCATATTCCAGAACCGGCTTGAAAGCCTTTACCGTCAAGAGATTGAGCCAAATTGACAGTTGTGCGACGTCTGTGTAAAAAATGTCTCGTTAGCTTTATTAGTATACCGACTAGTGACCAATTGACCGCCGATTCCGGTAGATCGCCGATTATTTTTTGTATTTGAAAAAAAAGATCGCTGAAATATGTAGGTCGCTGGTGTGTGTAGATCGCCGAAATAGATAGAATGCTGTAATAGGTAGATTGCCGAAATCGGTAGTTCGCCGAAGTGGATCGACTTCATATCAGGACAGCGATGCCAATTACTGTAATTTTTTTATTGCGCATTTTGATTGAAATTGGGTTAAAAATTGCAAAATGATATTTTTCTGGGTCTAAATATTCTTTCAATAAGTTCCCATGACTTTTGCTGCTATTCGGTAGAAATGTGATCTAATACACCTGAATTGGGTTCCTGCTGAATTATTTGTCGTGTTTATACGGTAGAAGTGGGATCAAAATTTGATTGTTTTTTTTTAAATATTATCTCTTAAATTTTTATTGGGTTTACTCAAAGTGTAATGCGAATTTATAAGTCAGAAGTGGAAACAACATTTATTTGATTTATTTGTTCACTCAATTTTAACCAATAAAATTCCAAAACATCACCTTAAACAAATTATCAAAATTAAAAATATCCTGAAATTATAAGTCAGAAGTGGGATCCAAACTCCAAATAAATTCGTCTAAATGTTTTCAAGTAAGGAGTTTTCAAGTAAGTGTTGGCAACCCTATATACATTAGGGTGGATCGAAAAAACGTTTTTTTTTTAAATTCAAAATTTCAAGTTGGTAAAAAGTTGTCTCTGTGGACCTTCATATATCACCAAAAAAATGCCTAATTGAAATATATTTAAGTCTCCCGCAGGAGGCCTAAAGTTTATAATGTTCTTTAAAAATTCGAATTTATCAAATTTTTTTAATGGAATATTAAGTGGTTTTTCTTTTTCAAAGCCCACATGTCAGCACATAATAAAAAATTTAATGACAAATAAATCAACGTAAATCAACATTTAAGCACATTTTTTAAATTTTACGAAGATGGTCATTTTTCTAAAAATTGTATCGAATCTAAATAAACTGCAGGTGATCTAAACGTTGCGTTAGAGTAATATACTTTTAATTTCACACCTTATTGTTAAACTTTTTGTATTTGAAAAAGAAAAATCACTTAATCTTTTATTGAAAAAAATGATAAGAAAAAATTCTAATTCTTAAATAAAATTATAAACTTTAGGCTTTCTGCGGGACACCTAAATATTTTTCAATTGCGCCAATTTTTTTGTGGTATATGTGGGTCCATAGGGACAACATTTTATCAACTTGAAACTTGGTATTTCAACAAAAAAAAAACGTTTTTCCGATACACTCTAATATCTATGCATGCCAATGGTCCGCAGATATTAGTGTAAGTTCGCTATATCCGGGGGTTTACGTCAACCGCAGTCAGGTTCATAACATGACGTGTTGGCAACCCTATATGCATACCATTGGTTCTCAAATGTTTGCGTAAGTCCGCTAAAGCCCCAGAGTTTATGACAAATTGCGATGTTATTTGGTTCGTTACAGACGATGTTTCCTTATATCCAGGTTCGCTATAACCAATGATTTTAACCATTGTTTTTACGGGATAAAACGGCACTTGAAATTTAGTTCGTTATAACCGGAGGTTCGTTACAACCGGGGACGATATATCCACCAACTTTGTCGCCCAATCTAACCCAAAATATGCTTTTCCATTATTGTGAGAAGAAAATAGGACACAAATAGGAACTTTTTTATTATTAACATTTCAGAAAATTTTATTCTTCACGAAAGCTTCTGGACTGTTTTAGATTTAAAATGCAAATATTATAAAGTAATTATATGTTTGCATGTACCGTAGTACCGTGTATTACTAAAACTATAAAAAATTCTTAAGAGTAAAGTACCCTTATTTTACAAACTATGCAAAAATGTTTGTTGAAAAAATGGAATATCGAAGGTGACTATTTATTCATATTTAATGCCTTCTGATATTTTGTATATTGTATATTATAATATTTGCATTTTAGGTTTAAGAAAAATTAAATGTTCTTAGTTAGTGTTCAACTTTCTGCCTACATCAGATATGAAAAGCGAGGGTGAAATTTTACATTACAAAAATTTTGATCTTATGCCAGAAAAATATGTTTAATTAAAATTATTATTGTATATACAGGATGTTTTTTTTTCAGATAGTAATGTCGTACTGAGTAAAAGGTTACTGCCGTCAATTATTAACAAAATCAAATTTTAAATGGCTCTAACTTCTTAAGGAATTGGAAATTCCCATAAGTCCTGATGAAACTTTTTACTCAGCATGACATTTACTTTCTAAAAACTGAGTAAATAGTTTCAGTCCTGTATATAGTTTCAGTTCTGTATATAGCGAATCATTCCACCCTTTCAATGTATTGATCTTAATCGACTTATTGAATGAATCGTTAGGAAATTCGTTAGGAAATTGCTGCAATTACAAACTTGTCGTTTTTCTTTTCAGTAAACTTTTAAAAGTCATTTAAAGCAAAATTTCTTATAAGAGATGAATTTTTACCCAACTGTTTGACCAGATGACATAAATGAAGACATAAATGGATAATTTGAACATGTTTTATTTTAATTACAACCATTTCGGAAATTGTTTAATTTATAGTTTGCTAGGGTATATCCTAACATGTGGAAATACAACAAAAATTTAAAAAAAAGCAAAATATATTCAATTTACAATCTCTCGTATTTAAATATTGGTATTTTTAGCAGCTGAAGCTAAAATAATTATTACATAGGAGAATTTAGGAAAGCGGTTAATGAAGATAAATACATCTGATATATTACCACCGTTCGCATTGATTACGACAGAAATGTATACATTTATAACAAATAACAATTTTTGTGATTGTTCTTTAGAAAAAAAAAGAATCTACTTTGATTATTAAAATTTATTCACATTTTATGGCAATTTCAACATCAAACATTAATTATTTTTGATCAAATTATATAATATTGGGAATTTTCCATGTCAACGACACCTTAAGCAGCATGACACTAAGGGCCGATCTTACAAAGCTCATTATACCATGATGATGTTTAAAAAAAAGGACCGTAGAGACATCTAGTATTTATGTTACGTATTTATTTGTTTTATTTTGACGTTTACTTCATATTTTATATAACAGATGGCGTTACCTGCTGTAGCTGTCTGCCACTACTTGCTGTAACTGTCACTGCGGTCGAGTGGCGGCACTGTTTTTAAATTATCGATTTTTAGGGAGTATCGCATAAGCTTCTGTTCTCTACCGTGTACATGTATCATTCTAGTGTCTACCAATATACTCCTAAAATCTGGTCAACTTACAAAGCACATTATACCATGATATAACTAAATATTGGATCAAATAGCAGAATAAGTTGTTATTACGATGGAAACATAAATATTTTAGTCAATGGGAGATGGCATAGGATTACTTATTCTGGGAATAACTATTCTATTGGTTATACCGTTGACTGATAAATCTTCACTCAACGGTTATACATACACTTGTAAGATTGGTCTTTAATCATATATTCCAGATATGTTCGTTACAATTGTTTCTGCTCTAAAATAATTTACGGCTAACATATCTTTACCACACTTTGTATAAATTTAAAGACACAAAGAAGAAATATACCATTTTACGCTGTTTCATAGAACATCTCGATACTAACCGTGCGCCAATTGACATCTTTGAGTCTTATAAAATAGCGCATTAAAGAAATTATTAATAAATATGTAGTCGGTACTTACTGACAATCTTTTCTGTCCATATCAATTATCAGAAGCATGTAGGTAGTTCTGAACGGCCGGGTGAGATTATCAATTCAAACCTCAGTACGGTATAATTCTCCTTTGGACAATTCTAAAAATTGTGACAAAAAGCACATGTACTATGTATATAGATATATTTTTCAATGAATTACAAATATGTAAAGAAACCTATAAAAAAAGTATTGAGATAAAAAAATTAGGTAGGTACTACATAATTACTTTGACAGTTCTTGAAAGAATGTCCGTCTATGCAACCAAAATGACAGAAACGGGTATTGATTTTTTTTGGTCACATGATGGTCACATGTTTACCGATTAGTTCATTGAATGGGCACCTTGGTATAGATATATTTTTCAATGAATTACAAATACGTAAAAAACCAAAGCAAAACGTATTAAGATTAAAACGTTACGTCCTACATTTATACTTACTTTGACAGACAGAGTAGGACTAAATGTCGAATGTTTACTGCTTAGTTCAATTCTCTTTAACGGACAATTCGATCGTTTGAATCGCATTTCTGGCGACGTCTTTCGCCAGTATTTCCTTCCTTTCGCGCTTATGCAAATTTGCGGATGGTAGAATAAGAAAATCGATGATAAAAATACTGGAATATTAAGCACGTATTTGCAAAATATAACCTGTTGACGTTTACATAACCTAACTTTTATGCCTCACGCATGTTGGTAAGCGTGTAAATATCGATCGATAGATAGAGAAAGAAACACGCTTGTCAATTCCCGTCTTTGTCAATTCCGTCAAAGCGCTTGCATAACTTAACTTTTGGTGCCTCACGCCGCGACGGTTGGTAAGCGTGTAAATATCGATCGATAGATAGAGAAAGAAGCACGCTTGCGGTTTCAACTTGGTTTCAAGGCAAAATCTCTCCAATTACTATGGAAAATAGAACCGGCAAATGCGCTCTTGGAAACCTTTTTTTTTGCACCAGATGTTCACGTTGTCGTTAGCTCTCAGATAAACCGCTCAAAATGAGTCTTGCGGTTAAAGAGATCGCCGGAAAAGGCGCCAACCGTTAAAAGGGTTTTATTAATAAGGGGGTCTTGAAATGTCATTTGATCACTAACTTGTAAGGCTTTAAACGTAGGTACCGGAAATAATCAATATGCTATTCGCGACCGGGCTTACCTTATCATTGGCATTCATTTGATTCTAGCGAGCGTGCTTTCTCGTTTATCGCAATTCCCGGCCGAATTTTGTCTCCATAATGGCGAATGCTGACGCGCGTCCAGCAGCTCATTCTGTCGCCACTGTCAACAACAGTCGCTTAGCAACCTACGTATTTGTGAAAGCGCTCGTATGGATATTGGTGTGTTGTCCCGGCAACCGCGAAGGTAATTAATGGACGTTGTAAATTTTTATCGATTCTTAGGGCGGATGGAAAATTTTTTTCGCTTCCCAAACTGCCGATTTTCGTAAACGTTTCAGCTTTAGTTAGTAGAGCGTAGGCCGATTAGGCTCGATCCGTCTAAAATCATATTCCGGAACCGGCTTGAAAGCCTTTACCGTCAAGAGATTGAGCCAAATTGACAATTGTGCGACGTCCGTGTAAAAAATGTGCCCGTAGCTTTAGTATTATACCGACTAGTGACCAATTGACCGCCGATTCCGGTAGATCGCCGATTACTTTTTGTATTTGAAAAAAAAGATCGCCGAAATATGTAGGTCGCTGGTGTGTGGAGATCGCCGAAATAGATAGAATGCTGTAATAGGTAGATTGCCGACATCGGTAGTTCGCCGACGTGGATCGACTTCATATCAGGACAGCGATGCCAATTACTGTATTTTTTTATTGCGCATTTTGATTGAAATTGGGTTAAAAATTGCAAAATGATATTTTTCTGGGTCTAAATATTCGTTCAATAAGTTCCCATGACTTTTGCTGCTATTCGGTAGAAATGTGATCTAATACACCTGAATTGGGTTCCTGCTGAATTATTTGTCGTGTTTATACGGTAGAAGTGGGATCAAAATTTGACTGTTTTTTTTTTTAATATTATCTCTTAAATTTTTATTGGGTTTACTCAATGTGTAATGCGAATTTATAAGTCAGAAGTGGAAACAACATTTATTTGATTTATTTGTTCACTAAATTTTAACCAATAAAATTCCAAAACATCACCTTAAACAAATGATCAAAATTAAAAATATCCTGAAATTATAAGTCAGAAGTGGGATCCAAACTACAAATAAATTCGTCTAAATGTTTTCAAGTAAGGAAAGTAGTATTCTTATTTGCAGTATTCGTATTTTTTTAAATTGGTAATTCTAATAATTTCCTTTGGTACGTGTTGCAAATCTTTTTCTTGGTTGACTCCTTTCATTACAATGAAAGTATGTAACGATACTCACTCCAATGATTTACATATGTCATCCTCATGGCAGATAGTTTCCATTACTTATTTATTTGAAACATGTTTTTCAACTTACAATTACATTCGCTCTATATGAACTTGAATGGGGACATTTATATCCCCAGCACACCAGTAATTCTGTTGAAATGTAAATAAATAAAACACTGGACTTGTCATCCAGGCAAATTTATGAATATAATTTATGGGGAATCATACGGCATATGGATCTCGGGACTGCGGTCAGTCCTCGTCGACAGCAGATTAGCGGTTTATTATAGAATATAATTATATTATTATCTTCCTGTAACCATATATTAATATGATATTATTGTATGCAATTTTATGATTGAATTTTTGCTAATATTTTATTTTCCTAACACAGTAGTTTTTTTGAAAATCATAATTTCAAACTGATTCGACTTGATCTTTGGCCCTATAAACCCGCATATTGTTATTTTTAAGTAAGAATTAAAATTAATTGATGTAGTAATAATTAAAAAACGCAACTGAATATTTCGGCAAAATATTGAAAATTTATATATAACCGATAACTTAATATCTAATAATATATTTATTATTAATTATATACTTAATTTTTAATTTTGAATTAACCAAAACCTAAAACGAAAAGAGAGGTAACACTTGTGTACAATGTTCTATCCCAGTTCTATCCCAAACTATTAATATGGAATAGAAATGAGGTGGTGGTGTCCAAAAATTAAACCAAATTGAATGGTAAAAAAAGCACCAAACTGCGGCTTACCAGGTTGTAGGTGATTTTCGAATTATCTATGTGATCAATCTATTTGAAATGTAAATAAATAAAACTTGACTGTCATCCACGCAAATTTAGGAATATAATTAATGGAGTCTCGCGACTGCGGACAGCCCTCTTCTGCAGCAGATTAGCAGTTTATTATAGAATATAATTATATTATTATCTTCCTGTAACCATATATTAACATGATGTTATTGTATATAATTTTATGATTGAATTTTTGCAAATATTGTATTTTCTAAAAAGAGTAGGTTTTTTTTTGAAAATCAACAATTCTTGTTGATTCGACTGATTCGACCGCATATGGCCCAATATTTAAAATATTAGGTTGCGTAAGAGCCCTAAGAACATAATATTAAAAAAATAATAATTTTCTCGTAATAATGGTTAAAGTGATTTTTTTTAGATATCAAAATTTAATTTTAAAAATTAAAAAGTGTAGACGTATACTTCCCAATAATATAAGAGCAATTATAAGAAGTGATTAACAAAAGACGTCGTAAGTCTATAAGTAAATCATTTTAATTCGTATTTGCGGATAAGAAAGCACCCTGTATATTACGGCAAAATTGTCAATAAAACTAAAAATACCTTGTATAAAAAAAGTGATTCAATTAAATATTTAAAAAAAAACCTCTCTTCGGCCGGGATTGAACCTCGCCGCACATCTGCCACCTGTTCCTAAACACCGTAATGCTGTGAATTTACCCGCTGAACCACTTGGGGCTATTCGGGTCAAGTTTCTAATCTGGCCTAAATATTAGTTGAACATTGTCAAAATTCCTTCTGCACTGATTTTCTGATGAAAATTGCGACAAACTAACCTTCCATTTGTACAATCGTCGCTTAAATTGCCGTAAGAAGCAATCTTGAGCCACTTTGAACACGAAATAGAAAAAAAGCTCATAAAGGTGTACCTAACCTAACCTTGATACTTCCAATTATCGATTACTTCTAATATAAGCAAAATTCCTGTTTAGGTCCGCTTTATTGTTCATTCGCGTTCCCTGTCATATTTTGACTCATTTATTGTCCCATGCCTTAGGTATTTATTACTCCAATGCGCGTCAAATGAACGGGTTGTACATTTACATACATATGTGTGTATGTTTGCTTTCGCCTGAAAAATAGACAAATAGACAATGCCGCGTGTCGCTTTTAGTAAACTCACCGTATATTTATACATTATTATCCGTTTGAACGTCTTTTCGATCCACACCGGACTGCACCGGACCTAAACCTGGCTCCAGCAGCTCGTTCTGTCGCCACTGTCAACAACAGTCGCTTAGCAACCTACGTATTTGACAAATTTTCTGACGTTTCTCGACGTACACTCATAATTTCAACCGACTTTAACGAAAATCTAAAAAAATTTTTCGCCTCTCAAACCACATTTTTGCATTATCATTTCTGCAATGGTTAAAAGAGCGGATAGGAATCGACGGTAGCCGGTCTGTGTTTTTGTTTTGTTTCAGATAGTAATGTCGTACTGAGTAAAAGGTTACGGCCGTCAATTATTAACAAAATCAAATTTTAAATGGCTCTAACTTCTTAAGGAATTGGAAATTCCCATAAGTGCTGATGAAACTTTTTACTCAGCATGACATTTACTTTCTACAAACTGAGTAAATAGTTTTAGTTCTGTATATAGTTTCAGTTCTGCATATAGCGAATCATTCCACCCTTTCAATGTATTGATCTTAATCGACTTATTGAATGAATCGTTAGGAAATTCGTTAGGAAATTGCTGCAATTACAAACTTGTCGTTTTTCTTTTCAGTAAACTTTTAAAAGTCATTTAAAGCAAAATTCTTATAAGAGTTGAAAACTTCTTATAAGAGTTGAATTTTTACCCAACTGTTTGACCAAATGACATAAACGAAGACATAAATGGATAATTTGAACATGTTTTATTTTAATTACTCCCATTTCGGAAATTGTTTAATTTATAGTTTGCTAGGGTATATCCTAACATGAGGAAATACAACAAAAATTAAAAAAAAAACAAAATATATTCAATTTACAATCTCTCGTATTTAAATATTGGTATTTTTAGCAGCTGAAGCTAAAATAATTATTACATACATAGGAGAATTTAGGAAAACGGTTAATGAAGATAAATACATCTGATATATTACCACCGTTCGCATTGATTACGACAGAAATGTATACATTTATAACAAATTACAATTTTTGTGATTGTTCTTTAGAAAAAAAAAGAATCTACTTTGATTATTAAAATTTATTCACATTTTATGGCAATTTCAACATCAAACATTAATTATTTTTGATCAAATTATATAATATTGGGGATTTTCCATGTCAACGACACCTTAAGCAGCATGACACTAAGGGCCGATCTTACAAAGCACATTATACCATGTTGATGTTTAAAAAAAGGACCGTAGAGACATCTAGTATTTATGTTACGTATTTATTTGTTTTATTTTGACGTTTACTTCATATTTTATATAACAGATGGCGTTACCTGCTGTAGCTGTCTGCCACTACTTGCTGTAACTGTCACTGCGGTCGAGTGGCAGCACTGTTTTTAAATTATCGATTTTTAGCGAGTATCGCATAAGCTTCTGTCATATATTCCAGATATGTTCGTTACAATTGTTTCTGCTCTAAAATAATTTACGGCTAACATATCTTTACCACACTTTGTATAAATTTAAAGACACAAAGAAGAAATATACCATTTTACGATGTTTCATAGAACATCTCGATACTAACCGTGCGCCAATTGACATCTTTGAGTCTTATAAAATAGCGCATTAAAGAAATTATTAATAAATATGTAGTCGGTACTTATTGACAATCTTTTCTGTCCATATCAATTATCAGAAGCATGTAGGTACTTCTGAACGGCCGGGTGAGATTATCAATTCAAACCTCAGTACGGTATAATTCTCCTTTGGACAATTCTAAAAATTGTGACAAAAAGCACATGTACTATGTATATAGATATATTTTTCAATGAATTACAAATATGTAAAGAAACCTATAAAAAAAGTATTGAGATAAAAAAATTAGGTAGGTACTACATAATTAATTTGACAGTTCTTGAAAGAATGTCCGTCTATGCAACCAAAATGACAAAAACGGGTATTGATTTTTTTTTGGTCACATGATGGTCACATGTTTACCGATTAGTTCCTTGAATGGGCACCTTGGTATAGATATATTTTTCAATGAATTACAAATACGTAAAAAACCAAAGCAAAACGTATTAAGATTAAAACGTTACGTCCTACATTTATACTTACTTTGACAGACAGAGTAGGACTAAATGTCGAATTACTGCTTAGTTCAATTCTCTTTAACGGACAATTCGATCGTTTGAATCGCATTTCTGGCGACGTCTTTCGCCAGTATTTCCTTCCTTTCGCGCTTATGCAAATTTGCGGATGGTAGAATAAGAAAATCGATGATAAAAATACTGGAATATTAAGCACGTATTTGCAAAATATAACCTGTTGACGTTTACATAACCTAACTTTTATGCCTCACGCATGTTGGTAAGCGTGTAAATATCGATCGATTCAACTTGGTTTCAAGGCAAAATCTCTCCAATTACTATGGAAAATAGAACCAGCAAATGCGCTCTTGGAAACCTTTTTTTTGCACCAGATATTCACGTTGTCGTTAGCTCTCAGATAAACCGCTCAAAATGAGTCTTGCGGTTAAAGAGATCGCCGGAAAAGGCGCCAACCGTTAAAAGGGTTTTATTAATAAGGGATCGTTTGAATCGCATTTCTGGCGACGTCTTTCGCCAGTATTTCCTTCCTTTCGCGCTTATGCAAATTTGCGGATGGTAGAATAAGAAAATCGATGATAAAAATACTGGAATATTAAGCACGTATTTGCAAAATATAACCTGTTGACGTTTACATAACCTAACTTTTATGCCTCACGCATGTTGGTAAGCGTGTAAATATCGATCGATAGATAGAGAAAGAAACACGCTTGTCAATTCCCGTCTTTGTCAATTCCGTCAAAGCGCTTGCATAACCTAACTTTTGGTGCCTCACGCCGCGACGGTTGGTAAGCGTGTAAATATCGATCGATAGATAGAGAAAGAAACACGCTTGCGGTTTCAACTTGGTTTCAAGGCAAAATCTCTCCAATTACTATGGACAATAGAACCGGCAAATGCGCTCTTGGAAACCTTTTTTTGCACCAGATATTCACGTTGTTGTTAGCTCTCAGATAAACCGCTCAAAATGAGTCTTGCGGTTAAAGAGATCGCCGGAAAAGGCGCCAACCGTTAAAAGGGTTTTATTAATAAGGGGGTCTTGAAATGTCATTTGATCACTAACTTGTAAGGCTTTAAACGTAGGTACCGGAAATAATCAATATGCTATTCGCGACCGCGCTTACCTTATCATTGGCATTCATTTGATTCTAGCCAGCGTGCTTTCTCGTTTATCGCAATTCCCGGCCGAATTTTGTCTCCATAATGGCGAATGCTGACGCGCGTCCAGCAGCTCATTCTGTCGCCACTGTCAACAACAGTCGCTTAGCAACCTACGTATTTGTCAAAGCGGTCGTATGGATATTGGTGTGTTGTCCCGGCAACCGCGAAGGTAATTAATGGACGTTGTAAATTTTTATAGATTTTTAGGGCGGATGGAAAATTTTTCTCGCGTTTGAAACTGCCGATTTTCGTAAACGTTTCAGCTTTAGTTGGTAGAGCGTAGGCCGATTAGGCTCGATCCGTCTAAAATCATATTCCGGAACCGGCTCGAAAGCCTTTACGGTCAAGAGATTGAGCCAAATTGACAGTTGTGCGACGTCTGTGTAAAAAATGTGCCGTTAGCTTTAGTATTATACCGACTAGTGACCAATTGACCGCCGATTCCGGTAGATCGCCGATTACTTTTTGTATTTGAAAAAAAAGATCGCCGAAATATGTAGGTCGCTGGTGTGTGGAGATCGCCGAAATAGATAGAATGCTGTAATAGGTAGATTGCCGAAATCGGTAGTTCGCCGAAGTGGATCGACTTCATATCAGGACAGCGATGCCAATTACTGTATTTTTTTTATTGCGCATTTTGATTGAAATTGGGTTAAAAATTGCAAAATGATATTTTTCTGGGTCTAAATATTCTTTCAATAAGTTCCCATGACTTTTGCTGCTATTCGGTAGAAATGTGATCTAATACACCTGAATTGGGTTCCTGCTGAATTATTTGTCGTGTTTATACGGTAGAAGTGGGATCAAAATTTGACTGTTTTTTTTTTTAAATATTATCTCTTAATTTTTTATTGGGTTTACTCAATGTGTAATGCGAATTTATAAGTCAGAAGTGGAAACAACATTTATTTGATTTATTTGTTCACTAAATTTTAACCAATAAAATTCCAAAACATCACCTTAAACAAATTATCAAAATTAAAAATATCCTGAAATTATAAGTCAGAAGTGGGATCCAAACTACAAATAAATTCGTCTAAATGTTTTCAAGTAAGGAAAGTAGTATTCTTATTTGCAGTATTCGTATTTTTTTAAATTGGTAATTCTAATAATTTCCTTTGGTACGTGTTGCAAATCTTTTTCTTGGTTGACTCCTTTCATTACAATGAAAGTATGTAACGATACTCACTCCAATGATTTACATATGTCATCCTCATGGCAGATAGTTTCCATTACTTATTTATTTGAAACATGTTTTTCAACTTACAATTACATTCGCTCTATATGAACTTGAATGGGGACATTTATATCCCCAGCACACCAGTAATTCTGTTGAAATGTAAATAAATAAAACACTGGACTTGTCATCCAGGCAAATTTATGAATATAATTTATGGGGAATCATACGGCATATGGATCTCGGGACTGCGGTCAGTCCTCGTCGACAGCAGATTAGCGGTTTATTATAGAATATAATTATATTATTATCTTCCTGTAACCATATATTAATATGATATTATTGTATGCAATTTTATGATTGAATTTTTGCAAATATTTTATTTTCCTAACACAGTAGTTTTTTTGAAAATCATAATTTCAAACTGATTCGACTTGATCTTTGGCCCTATAAACCCGCATATTGTTATTTTTAAGTAAGAATTAAAATTAATTGATGTAGTAATAATTAAAAAACGCAACTGAATATTTCGGCAAAATATTGAAAATTTATATATAACCGATAACTTAATATCTAATAATATATTTATTATTAATTATATACTTAATTTTTAATTTTGAATTAACCAAAACCTAAAACGAAAAGAGAGGTAACACTTGTGTACAATGTTCTATCCCAGTTCTATCCCAAACTATTAATATGGAATAGAAATGAGGTGGTGGTGTCCAAAAATTAAACCAAATTGAATAGTAAAAAAAGCACCAAACTGCGGCTTACCAGGTTGTAGGTGATTTTCGAATTATCTATGTGATCAATCTATTTGAAATGTAAATAAATAAAACTTGACTGTCATCCACGCAAATTTAGGAATATAATTAATGGAGTCTCGCGACTGCGGACAGCCCTCTTCTGCAGCAGATTAGCAGTTTATTATAGAATATAATTATATTATTATCTTCCTGTAACCATATATTAATATGATGTTATTGTATATAATTTTATGATTGAATTTTTGCAAATATTGTATTTTCTAAAAAGAGTAGGTTTTTTTTTGAAAATCAACAATTCTTGTTGATTCGACTGATTCGACCGCATATGGCCCAATATTTAAAATATTAGGTTGCGTAAGAGCCCTAAGAACATAATATTAAAAAAATAATAATTTTCTCGTAATAATGGTTAAAGTGATTTTTTTTAGATATCAAAATTTAATTTTAAAAATTAAAAAGTGTAGACGTATACTTCCCAATAATATAAGAGCAATTATAAGAAGTGATTAACAATAGACGTCGTAAGTCTATAAGTAAATCATTTTAATTCGTATTTGCGGATAAGAAAGCACCCTGTATATTACGGCAAAATTGTCAATAAAACTAAAAATACCTTGTATAAAAAAAGTGATTTCAATTAAATATTAAAAAAAAACCTCTCTTCGGCCGGGATTGAACCTCGCCGCACATCTGCCACCTGTTCCTAAACACCGTAATGCTGTGAATTTACCCGCTGAACCACTTGGGGCTATTCAGGTCAAGTTTCTAATCTGGCCTAAATATTAGTTGAACATTGTCAAAATTCCTTCTGCACTGATTTTCTGATGAAAATTGCGACAAACTAACCTTCCATTTGTACAATCGTCGCTTAAATTGCCGTAAGAAGCAATCTTGAGCCACTTTGAACACGAAATAGAAAAAAAGCTCATAAAGGTGTACCTAACCTAACCTTGATACTTCCAATTATCGATTACTTCTAATATAAGCAAAATTCCTGTTTAGGTCCGCTTTATTGTTCATTCGCGTTCCCTGTCATATTTTGACTCATTTATTGTCCCATGCCTTAGGTATTTATTACTCCAATGCGCGTCAAATGAACGGGTTGTACATTTACATACATATGTGTGTATGTTTGCTTTCGCCTGAAAAATAGACAAATAGACAATGCCGCGTGTCGCTTTTAGTAAACTCACCGTATATTTATACATTATTATCCGTTTGAACGTCTTTTCGATCCACACCGGACTGCACCGGACCTAAACCTGGCTCCAGCAGCTCGTTCTGTCGCCACTGTCAACAACAGTCGCTTAGCAACCTACGTATTTGACAAATTTTCTGACGTTTCTCGACGTACACTCATAATTTCAACCGACTTTAACGAAAATCTAAAAAAATTTTTCGCCTCTCAAACCACATTTTTGCATTATCATTTCTGCAATGGTTAAAAGAGCGGATAGGAATCGACGGTAGCCGGTCTGTGTTTTTGTTTTGTTTCAGATAGTAATGTCGTACTGAGTAAAAGGTTACGGCCGTCAATTATTAACAAAATCAAATTTTAAATGGCTCTAACTTCTTAAGGAATTGGAAATTCCCATAAGTGCTGATGAAACTTTTTACTCAGCATGACATTTACTTTCTACAAACTGAGTAAATAGTTTTAGTTCTGTATATAGTTTCAGTTGTGCATATAGCGAATCATTCCACCCTTTCAATGTATTGATCTTAATCGACTTATTGAATGAATCGTTAGGAAATTCGTTAGGAAATTGCTGCAATTACAAACTTGTCGTTTTTCTTTTCAGTAAACTTTTAAAAGTCATTTAAAGCAAAATTCTTATAAGAGTTGAAAACTTCTTATAAGAGTTGAATTTTTACCCAACTGTTTGACCAAATGACATAAACGAAGACATAAATGGATAATTTGAACATGTTTTATTTTAATTACCCCCATTTCGGAAATTGTTTAATTTATAGTTTGCTAGGGTATATCCTAACATGAGGAAATACAACAAAAATTAAAAAAAAAACAAAATATATTCAATTTACAATCTCTCGTATTTAAATATTGGTATTTTTAGCAGCTGAAGCTAAAATAATTATTACATACATAGGAGAATTTAGGAAAACGGTTAATGAAGATAAATACATCTGATATATTACCACCGTTCGCATTGATTACGACAGAAATGTATACATTTATAACAAATTACAATTTTTGTGATTGTTCTTTAGAAAAAAAAAGAATCTACTTTGATTATTAAAATTTATTCACATTTTATGGCAATTTCAACATCAAACATTAATTATTTTTGATCAAATTATATAATATTGGGGATTTTCCATGTCAACGACACCTTAAGCAGCATGACACAAAGGGCCGATCTTACAAAGCACATTATACCATGATGATGTTTAAAAAAAAAAGGACCGTAGAGACATCTAGTGTTTATGTTACGTATTTATTTGTTTTATTTTGACGTTTACTTCATATTTTATATAATAGATGGCGTTACTTGCTGTAGCTGTCTGCCACTACTTGCTGTAACTGTCACTGCGGTCGAGTGGCAGCACTGTTTTTAAATTATCGATTTTTAGCGAGTATCGCATAAGCTTTGACATCTTTGAGTCTTATAAAATAGGGCATTAAAGAAATTATTAATAAATATGTAGTCGGTACTTACTGACAATCTTTTCTGTCCATATCAATTATCAGAAGCATGTAGGTAGTTCTGAACGGCCGGGTGAGATTATTAATTCAGACCTCAGTACGGTATAATTCTCCTTCGTTACAATTCTAAAACTTGTGACAAAAAGCACATGTACTATGTATATAGATATATTTTGCAATGAATTACAAATATGTAAAGAAACCTATAAAAAAAGTATTGAGATAAAAAAAATTAGGTAGGTACTACATAATTACTTTGACAGTTCTTGAAAGAATGTCGTCTATGCAACCAACATGACAGAAACGGATATTGATTTTTTTTGGTCACGTGATGGTCACATGTTTACCGATTAGTTCCTTGAATTTCCTTGAATGTGCACTTTGGTATAGATATATTTTTCAATGAATTACAAATATGTAAAGAACCAAATACTTACTTTGACATACAGAGTAGGACTACTGTTTACTGATTAGTTCAATTCTGTTTAACGTGCAATTCGTTTCAATCGTATTTCTGGCGCCGTCTTTCGTCCGTATTTCCTTCCTTTCGCTCTTTGCAAATTTGCGGATGGTAGAATAAGAAAATCGATGATAAAAATACTGGAATATTAAGAATATCACGTATTTGCAAAATATAACCTGTTGACGTTTACATAACCTAACTTTTATGCCTCACGCATGTTGGTAAGCGTGTAAATATCGATCGATTCAACTTGGTTTCAAGGCAAAATCTCTCCAATTACTATGGAAAATAGAACCGGCAAATGCGCTCTTGGAAACCTTTTTTTTGCACCAGATGTTCACGTTGTCGTTAGCTCTCAGATAAACCGCTCAAAATGAGTCTTGCGGTTAAAGAGATCGCCGGAAAAGGCGCCAACCGTTAAAAGGGTTTTATTAATAAGGGGGTCTTGAAATGTCATTTGATCACTAACTTGTAAGGCTTTAAACGTAGGTACCTACCGGAAAGAATCAATATGCTATTTGCGAGGGGGCTTACAATCATTGGCATTCATTTGATTCTAGCGAGCGTGCTTTCTCGTTTATCGCAATTCCCGGCCGAATTTTGTCTCCATAATGGCGAATGCTGACGCGCGTCCAGCAGCTCATTCTGTCGCCACTCGCCACTGTCAACAACAGTCGCTTAGCAACCTACGTATTTGTGAAAGCGCTCGTATGGATATTGTTGTGTTGTCCCGGCAACCGCGAATGGACGGTCTAAAAATGTAGCGATTTTTAGGGCGGATGGAAAATTTTTCTCGCGTTTGAAACTGCCGATTTTCGTAAACGTTTCAGCTTTAGTTGGTAGAGCGTAGACCGATTCGGCTCCATCCGTCTAAAATCATATTCCAGAACCGGCTCGAAAGCCTTTACCGTCAAGAGATTGAGCCAAATTGACAATTGTGCGACGTCTGTGTAAAAAATGTCTCGTTAGCTTTATTAGTATACCGACTAGTGACCAATTGACCGCCGATTCCGGTAGATCGCCGATTACGATAGATATCCGAATTCGGTAGATCGCCGAAATAGGTAGATATCCGAAGCCAGTAGATCGCCGAAATATGTAGAACGCTGGAATAGGTAGATCGCCAAAATCGATAGATCGCGTCGAAGTCACCGAAATAGGTAGATGACCAAAATTGTACGTAGGCGTAGTTTGACTGAAATTGGGGTAAAAATTGCAAAATGATATTTTTTTGGGTTTAATGAATTCTTTCAATAAGTTCCCATGCCTTTTGCTGCTATTCGGTAGAAATGTTATCTAATACACTTTAATTGGGTTCCTGCTGGATTATTGGTTAGAGTATAGTGCGTTTATAAGAAAAAAGTGGGATCAAAGTTTGATAGTTTTTCATTTCAACGTTAGCTCATCAAAATGCGAATTTCGATTTCTTTTGCTGCTTTTCGGTATAAATATTATCTAATAAATTTTTATTAGATTTAGTCAGAGTGTAATGCGAATTTATAAGTCATTTATTTGATTTATTGTTCACTAAATTTTAATCAACAAACATCCAAATCATTACATTAAACAAATTATCAAAATTAAAAACATCCTGAAATTATAAGTCAGAAGTGGCATCAAATAAAACTCTAAATAAATTCGTGTAAATACTCTAAATGTTTTCAAGTAAGGAAAGTAGTAAGTATTCCTATTTGCAGAATTCATTTTTTTTTAAATTAGTAATTCTAATAATTTCGTTCTTGGGTGAGTCCTTTCATTACAATTAAGGCAAGTAACGATACTCACTCCAGTGATTTATATATGTCATCCTCATCGCTGATAGTATCCATTACTTATTTCTTTGAAGTTTTCCAAACATGTTTTTGAACATACAATTACATTCGCTCTATATGAACCTGTATGGGGACATTTATATCCCCAGCACACCAGTAATTCTGTTGAAATGTAAATAAATAAAACACTGGACTGCCATCCACGCAAATTTATGAATATAATTTATGGGGAATCATACAGTATATGGGTCTCGGGACTGCGGTCAGCCCTCTTCGACAGCAGATTAGTGGTTTATTATAGAATATAATTATATTATTACCTTCCTCTAATCCTATATGATATTACTGTATGCAATTTTATGATTGAATTTGTGCAAATATTGTATTTTTTAAAAAGAGTAGTTTTCTTTTTAATTCAAAATTTCAAGTTGATTCGCCTTGATCGTTGCCTCTATAAACCCGCATATTGTTATCTTTAAGTAAGTATTAAAATTAATTGATGTAGTAACTATTAGAAAACGCAGCTGAATAATATTGAAAATTTATATATAACCGATAATCTAATATATAATAAATATTTATTATTAATTATATAATGGTAATTTTGAATTTAACAAACAACTAATTTTTATAAATTTTGAAAATGCAAACCGAGGTAACACTTGTGTACAATGTATATTTAGGTCTATCTCAAACTATTAATGTGGAATACAAATGAGGTGGTATCCAAAAATTAAAACCAAATTGAATGATACAAAAAGTGAAAAAAATTTCAAGTTGGCAAAAAGTTGTCTCTGTGGACCCTCATATATCACAAAAAAATGCCTAATTGAAATATATTTAAGTCTCCCCCAGGAGGCCTAAAGTTTATAATGTTCTTTAAAAATTCGAATTTATCACATTTTTTTAATGGAATATTAAGTGGTTTTTCTTTTCCAAAGCCCACATGTCGGCCCATAATAAAAAATTTAATGACAAATAAATTTTTATCAACATTTAAGCACATTTTTAAATTATACGAAAATGGTCATTTTTCTAAAAGTTTTATCTAAATCATTGAATCTAAATAAACTGCAGGCGATCTAAACGTTGCATTAGAGTAATATACTTTCACGCACTTTCACACCTTATAGTTAAACTTTTTGTATTTGAAAATGAAAAATCACAATCTCTCATTGAGAAAAATTCTAATTCATAAATAAAATTATAAACTTTAGGCTTTCTGCGGGAGACCTAAATATTTTTCAATTGCGGCAATTTGTGTGTGTGTTATGTGGGTCCGTAGGGACAACATTTTATCAACTTGAAACTTGGTATTTCAACAAAAAAAAAACGTTTTTCCGATACACTCTAATATCTATGCATGCCAATGGTCCGCAGATATTAGTGTAAGTTCGCTATATCTGGGGGCTTACGTCAACCGCAGTCAGGTTCATAACATGACGTGTTGGCAACCCTATATGCATACCATTGGTTCTCAAATGTTTGCGTAAGTCCGCTAAAGCCCCAGAGTTTATGACAAATTGCGATGTTATTTGGTTCGTTACAGACGATGTTTCCTTATATCCAGGTTCGCTATAACCAATGATTTTAACCATTGTTTTTACGGGATAAAACGGGACTTGAAATTTAGTTCGTTATAACCGGAGGTTCGTTACAACCGGGGACGATATATCCACCAACTTTGTCGCCCAATCTAACTCAAAATATGCTTTTCCATTATTGTGAGAAGAAAATAGGACACAAATAGGAACTTTTTTATTATTAACATTTCAGAAAATTTTATTCTTCACGAAAGCTTCTGGACTGTTTTAGATTTAAAACGCAAATATTATAAAGTAATTATATGTTTGCATGTACCGTAGTACCGTGTATTACTAAAACTATAAAAAATTCTTAAGAGTAAAGTACCCTTATTTTACAAACTATGCAAAAATGTTTGTTGAAAAAATGGAATATCGAAGGTGACTATTTATTCATATTTAATGCCTTCTGATATTTTGTATATTGTATATTATAATATTTGCATTTTAGGTTTAAGAAAAATTAAATGTTCTTAGTTAGTGTTCAACTTTCTGCCTACATCAGATATGAAAAGCGAGGGTGAAATTTTACATTACAAAAATTTTGATCTTATGCCAGAAAAATATGTTTAATTAAAATTATTATTGTATATACGGGATGTTTTTTTTTCAGATAGTAATGTCGTACTGAGTAAAAGGTTACAGCCGTCAATTATTAACAAAATCAAATTTTAAATGGCTCTAACTTCTTAAGGAATTGGAAATTCCCATAAGTCCTGATGAAACTTTTTACCCAGCATGACATTTACTTTCTAAAAACTGAGTAAATAGTTTCAGTCCTGTATATAGTTTCAGTTCTGCATATAGCGAATCATTCCACCCTTTCAATGTATTGATCTTAATCGACTTATTGAATGAATCGTTAGGAAATTCGTTAGGAAATTGCTGCAATTACAAACTTGTCGTTTTTCTTTTCAGTAAACTTTTAAAAGTCATTTAAAGCAAAATTTCTTATAAGAGTTGAATTTTTACCCAACTGTTTGACCAGATGACATAAATGAAGACATAAATGGATAATTTGAACATGTTTTATTTTAATTACAACCATTTCGGAAATTGTTTAATTTATAGTTTGATAGGGTATATCCTAACATGTAGAAATACAACAAAAATTTAAAAAAAAGCAAAATATATTCAATTTACAATCTCTCGTATTTAAATATTGGTATTTTTAGCAGCTGAAGCTAAAATAATTATTACATACATAGGAGAATTTAGGAAAACGGTTAATAAAGATAAATACATCTGATATATTACCACCGTTCGCATTGATTACGACAGAAATGTATACATTTATAACAAATAACAATTTTTGTGATTGTTCTTTAGAAAAAAAAAGAATCTACTTTGATTATTAAAATTTATTCACATTTTATGGCAATTTCAACATCAAACATTAATTATTTTTGATCAAATTATATAATATTGGGGATTTTCCATGTCAACGACACCTTAAGCAGCATGACACTAAGGGCCGATCTTACAAAGCACATTATACCATGATGATGTTTAAAAAAAAGGACCGTAGAGACATCTAGTATTTATGTTACGTATTTATTTGTTTTATTTTGACGTTTACTTCATATTTTATATAACAGATGGCGTTACCTGCTGTAGCTGTCTGCCACTACTTGCTGTAACTGTCACTGCGGTCGAGTGGCAGCACTGTTTTTAAATTATCGATTTTTAGCGAGTATCGCATAAGCTTCTGTTCTCTACCGTGTACATGTATCATTCTAGTGTCTACCAATATACTCCTAAAATCTGGTCAACTTACAAAGCACATTATACCATGATATAACTAAATATTGGATCAAATACCAGAATAAGTTGTTATTACGATGGAAACATAAATATTTTAGTCAATGGGAGATGGCATAGGATTACTTATTCTGGGAATAACTATTCTATTGGTTATACCGTTGACTGATAAATCTTCACTCAACGGTTTCTGCTCTAAGATAATTTAGGGCTAACATATCTTTACCACACTTTGTATAAATTTAAAGACACAAAGAAGAAATATACCATTTTACGCTGTTTCATAGAACATCTCGATACTAACCGTGCGCCAATTGACATCTTTGAGTCTTATAAAATAGCGCATTAAAGAAATTATTAATAAATATGTAGTCGGTACTTACTGACAATCTTTTCTGTCCATATCAATTATCAGAAGCATGTAGGTAGTTCTGAACGGCCGGGTGAGATTATCAATTCAAACCTCAGTACGGTATAATTCTCCTTTGGACAATTCTAAAAATTGTGACAAAAAGCACATGTACTATGTATATAGATATATTTTTCAATGAATTACAAATATGTAAAGAAACCTATAAAAAAAGTATTGAGATAAAAAAATTAGGTAGGTACTACATAATTACTTTGACAGTTCTTGAAAGAATGTCCGTCTATGCAACCAAAATGACAAAAACGGGTATTGATTTTTTTTTGGTCACATGATGGTCACATGTTTACCGATTAGTTCCTTGAATGGGCACCTTGGTACAGATATATTTTTCAATGAATTACAAATACGTAAAAAACCAAAGCAAAACGTATTAAGATTAAAACGTTACGTCCTACATTTATACTTACTTTGACAGACAGAGTAGGACTAAATGTCGAATGTTTACTGCTTAGTTCAATTCTCTTTAACGGACAATTCGATCGTTTGAATCGCATTTCTGGCGACGTCTTTCGCCAGTATTTCCTTCCTTTCGCGCTTATGCAAATTTGCGGATGGTAGAATAAGAAAATCGATGATAAAAATACTGGAATATTAAGCACGTATTTGCAAAATATAACCTGTTGACGTTTACATAACCTAACTTTTATGCCTGACGCATGTTGGTAAGCGTGTAAATATCGATCGATTCAACTTGGTTTCAAGGCAAAATCTCTCCAATTACTATGGAAAATAGAACCAGCAAATGCGCTCTTTGAAACCTTTTTTTTTGCACCAGATATTCACGTTGTCGTTAGCTCTCAGATAAACCGCTCAAAATGAGTCTTGCGGTTAAAGAGATCGCCGGAAAAGGCGCCAACCGTTAAAAGGGTTTTATTAATAAGGGATCGTTTGAATCGCATTTCTGGCGACGTCTTTCGCCAGTATTTCCTTCCTTTCGCGCTTATGCAAATTTGCGGATGGTAGAATAAGAAAATCGATGATAAAAATACTGGAATATTACGCACGTATTTGCAAAATATAACCTGTTGACGTTTACATAACCTAACTTTTATGCCTCACGCATGTTGGTAAGCGTGTAAATATCGATCGATAGATAGAGAAAGAAACACGCTTGTCAATTCCCGTCTTTGTCTATTCCGTCAAAGCGCTTGCATAACTTAACTTTTGGTGCCTCACGCCGCGACGGTTGGTAAGCGTGTAAATATCGATCGATAGATAGAGAAAGAAACACGCTTGCGGTTTCAACTTGGTTTCAAGGCAAAATCTCTCCAATTACTATGGAAAATAGAACCGGCAAATGCGCTCTTGGAAACCTTTTTTTTTGCACCAGATGTTCACGTTGTCGTTAGCTCTCAGATAAACCGCTCAAAATGAGTCTTGCGGTCAAAGAGATCGCCGGAAAAGGCGCCAACCGTTAAAAGGGTTTTATTAATAAGGGGGTCTTGAAATGCCATTTGATCACTAACTTGTAAGGCTTTAAACGTAGGTACCGGAAATAGTCAATATGCTATTCGCGACCGGGCTTACCTTATCATTGGCATTCATTTGATTCTAGCGAGCGTGCTTTCTCGTTTATCGCAATTCCCGGCCGAATTTTGTCTCCATAATGGCGAATGCTGACGCGCGTCCAGCAGCTCATTCTGTCGCCACTGTCAACAACAGTCGCTTAGCAACCTACGTATTTGTGAAAGCGCTCGTATGGATATTGGTGTGTTGTCCCGGCAACCGCGAAGGTAATTAATGGACGTTGTAAATTTTTATCGATTCTTAGGGCGGATGGAAAATTTTTTTCGCTTCCCAAACTGCCGATTTTCGTAAACGTTTCAGCTTTAGTTAGTAGAGCGTAGGCCGATTAGGCTCGATCCGTCTAAAATCATATTCCAGAACCGGCTTGAAAGCCTTTACCGTCAAGAGATTGAGCCAAATTGACAGTTGTGCGACGTCTGTGTAAAAAATGTGCCCGTAGCTTTAGTATTATACCGACTAGTGACCAAATAGATCGCTGAGATGTGTAGATCGCCGAAATAGGTAGATATCCGAATTCGGTAGATCGCCGAAATAGGTAGATATCCGAATTCGGTAGATCGCCGATATGGGTAGACCTCATAGATAGTAGGACAACGAAGCCAATTACTGTAATTTTTGCGATGATGGTGGGAAAAGTATACTATTCTATTCGCAAGTAACAGCTATTAGCCTTTCCACACAATTACAATCCTCGCCTTCGACTCAGGTTGCACTTCGGAGATCCCTTCCATTACAATTACAGTATCTACTGGCAATTGCTCACTCGTAAGTTTATTTTCATGGGTGACTCCTTCCATTACAATGAAGTACTCAAAGGTTCAACTCCGTAGATACGCCGTCACTTGATAACGTCAAAATATTCATTAATATTATTCAAACAGAGGAACAAAACCATTGTAGGACATACAATTTTGTATGTACCTCGGGCATTACTTGATGTCACCGTCAACATCCGTCTAATGCCCTTGGTACATAAATAACTATTTTGATGACATTACTTTGTTTTATAATAAAAGTAAAATTTTGAAATTTGACGAATAATATTTTTGTTATGTAAAAAATATATTATTCTATTCGGAAGTAACGGCTATTAGCCAATCTACACAATTACAACACTCGCTCACGGCTCGTGTTACACATGGAAGATTATTTCCAATACGTATGCATGTATGTAATAGCAATTACTCACGCGCATGATTGACAACGCTCGCCTTCAGCTCCCTATTACTTGTTTAGAACTTATTTGATTAGGGCTTATTATAAAACAGTTTTTGTGACCGAAAACCGGTTTTTACATTTGCAAAAGCCGGTTTTAGATACCAGATTACAATTACAAAAATAATGATATTTGATTTAAAATTGATATTATCATTTTTTTTTGTGTTGACTGATTTTAATAAGCATACAGGTGCCCCACTCTTTTCCCCGCATAATTTAGTATCATATTGAAAACCATAGGGACCGATTGGTTCATTTGCTGCGCTCGTCTTGCCCAAAATCAAAATTAATTGAAAATATTAACTCCAATGATTTATACCACTCGCCTTCGGCTCGTGGCTCACGTTGTAAACATCTTTCTCATATGTAATAGCTAGTCGTGAAAGAAAGCATCAAAAAAAAATTTGATAGGAAACCAAAATTTACTATATTCAAAAGTTGTCTCGATAAACATATAGAACTAAAAACTGTCAAAATACAAAAAGGCCTAAATTTTATATTTAAGTCAATAATCTTGTATACGATCGGAAAAAATAATGTAAAAGGCAAAATTAAGGAATATTTTTTTAAATTATAATGGCCTGAATCAACAAAATATGCGTAGGTCCATATTGACATCCTAGTAAACTCATGAATATAATTTATAAAAATTTTTTTTTACAGTCGTATATAAAACGTGATATTTGACTCGCGCATAATGGCAATAATCATATTATAACCTACGTTTTGTGCTCACTAAATCATACTTAATTCATTCAATCATTTTTCCAAATAACGTAGCACCCTTACATAAAACACCTTGTATTTCTTCTATTTATTAGTTAGGAGTTGATATGTGCATAAGGTGCCAAACAAATAGAATCATTTACAACACTCACGTCGTGTTATAACTTCATTCTTCATTACTCCCCAAATAGATTATTTTTAGTAAGTGAATACAATTATTGACTATAACTTTGTCATGGTAAAGTTTATGAAAGAAAACACACAGCCTATTGCCCAGATAGGAGAAATAGTCATTAGTAGAGTGAGGAATTATAAGTATTTATTTTTGGAAAATAAGCGCTTAAAATAAGCACGAAAAATGAGAAAAAAAAGGCACAAAAGAAAAGCTTTTTTAAGAATACGTATACCTAGTATTATTTTTGTATATATGTATTTATTAGCACATACACATGATACAAAACATTGGTATAACTGAGGAAATTGATACTTAACAATAAAAATAAACTATACGCAATAAGTAAACGCTTTATATTTTATTTAAAAAAAATGTATTCGCTTATTACATTATACGCAATTAAAAAGGACTGTAGAGACATCTAGTCTTTATGTTACGTATTTATTTGTTTTATTTTGACGTTTCCTTCATATTTTATATAAGAGATGGCGCTACTTGCTGTAACTGTCACTGCGGTCGGCTGGCAGCACTGTTTTTAGATTATTGATTTTTAGCGAGGGTCGCATAATCTTTTCTGTACAATCATTCGTACATCATTCAAGCGTCTACGAATATACTCCTAAGATCTGTTCAACTCCAAGAGTTTTATTCAGCATAACATCACACCACAAACATCACATCACCCTGCACTAATCTATTTCTAGCAAAACTGCCGATTACCATTATTGACTGTCTCACTTTTCATTTATTCCATTACTAACAATAGTTATAGCAAAAGTTAATCTCAAATTATATCTTATATCTTATATCGTAGAATACAGAGGTTAAAACTGTTTTATTTATTTTAAAAATTTTAACAAAATTCCATATATAGCCTTTTATCTGTACAAACTATACTATTATATTTCCTGTTATTTTCTGACATAATTTAATTAAAAAAATATATACTATTATATTATATTAGTGTCACCGGTAAGTCTGCTGGACATGCCCATTATTTACTTTGAGCGTATGTATTTGTTAACCTATGAAGTCTAAAGTTTGACAGTAAAGACAATAATGTGACACGACACAATGACATGACATTACGAAGACCACTTTAAATAAAAGGGGTATTAAATTTGTAGTACCCGATGATTGCGATGATACTACCATACGTTAACTTTTGAGATATTTCAAACGTCAACACATAAAAATAATTTAGTTTTAGTTTTTTTTATTTTTTTTGTTTATATTACATAAAAATAAGGACCACTGGTGTCGTACCTTGTTCAAGATTGCCTTTCTCTCTTATGTAATTTAGTTGAATACGAAACACGTACTTGCACAATGAAAACCGTTTACATAACCTAACTTTTGGAGTATCGGACCGACCGACCGGTCTTCTGCTAAATATGCACTTTGAACCGTGTTGCTTGTCGCTATAGCGAACCTGTCGTATGTTAAGATGATACCGGATCTGCTTTTTATGTATTTTAACATATTGTAACAAAGCCTGTCAAACATAGCATAGCCGTCAGCATGCCGTCAGACTGCGCTTGCGTGGATATGGATGTAACAGATTCCGGCGCGAGTGTTTCAATGCGTCTGCTGCTAAATATACGATTAGACCGTGTCGCTTGTTGCTATAATGATCTCGCGTAGAGTTTGAGATGACACCGGGACTGTTTTTTCTGCATTTAAACACGTTCTTGCCGAAAATATAGGGAAAGGCAGCGCGCGCGCGCTGCCCGAACTGTCAAACTGGCACATCTGCTTGAGCGAACTTTGTTGACGTTGCGTAGCAACCCTCGTTCTTGAGAAAGTAAAACGTCTACACTATTAAAAATTCATAGAGTTTTATGGAGATGCAAAACTCGATCTCGTCTGTCAAACTGCCGATTTGCGTAAAATTTTCACCTTTAGTTAGGGGACGGTAGGGCGATCAACGGCAGCCGGTCTAAATACATAATAGAAACGTCAAAAAATATCCTTTGGCCGTTTAAGATCTGGCCGAACCGCTCCCGAAGCGACGTCGATTAGTGGCCGTTGTTGTATTATCGATCGAACTTTGTTGACGTTGCGTAGCGACCCCCGTGATTGTGAACGGAATATGTCTACACTATTAAAAATTCATAGAGTTTTATTGAGATGAAAAACTCGATCTCGTCTCTCAAAGTGCCGATTTGCGTAAAATTTTCACCTTTAGTTAGGGGACGGTAGGGCGAACAACGGCAGCCGGTCTAAATATATAATAGAAACGTCAAAAAATATCCTTTTGCCGTTTAAAATCTGGCAGAACCGCTCCCGACGCGACGTCAATTAGTGGTCGTTATTTTATTAGTATACGGACTAGTGACCAATTGACCGCCGATTCCGGTAGATCGCCGATTACTTTTTGTATTTGAAAAAAAAGATCGCCGAAATATGTAGGTCGCTGGTGTGTGGAGATCGCCGAAATAGATAGAATGCTGTAATAGGTAGATTGCCGAAATCGGTAGTTCGCCGAAGTGGATCGACTTCATATCAGGACAGCGATGCCAATTACTGTATTTTTTTTATTGCGCATTTTGATTGAAATTGGGTTAAAAATTGCAAAATGATATTTTTCTGGGTCTAAATATTCTTTCAATAAGTTCCCATGACTTTTGCTGCTATTCGGTAGAAATGTGATCTAATACACCTGAATTGGGTTCCTGCTGAATTATTTGTCGTGTTTATACGGTAGAAGTGGGATCAAAATTTGACTGTTTTTTTTTAAATATTATCTCTTAAATTTTTATTGGGTTTACTCAATGTGTAATGCGAATTTATAAGTCAGAAGTGGAAACAACATTTATTTGATTTATTTGTTCACTAAATTTTAACCAATAAAATTCCAAAACATCACCTTAAACAAATTATCAAAATTAAAAATATCCTGAAATTATAAGTCAGAAGTGGGATCCAAACTACAAATAAATTCGTCTAAATGTTTTCAAGTAAGGAAAGTAGTATTCTTATTTGCAGTATTCGTATTTTTTTAAATTGGTAATTCTAATAATTTCCTTTGGTACGTGTTGCAAATCTTTTTCTTGGTTGACTCCTTTCATTACAATGAAAGTATGTAACGATACTCACTCCAATGATTTACATATGTCATCCTCATGGCAGATAGTTTCCATTACTTATTTATTTGAAACATGTTTTTCAACTTACAATTACATTCGCTCTATATGAACTTGAATGGGGACATTTATATCCCCAGCACACCAGTAATTCTGTTGAAATGTAAATAAATAAAACACTGGACTTGTCATCCAGGCAAATTTATGAATATAATTTATGGGGAATCATACGGCATATGGATCTCGGGACTGCGGTCAGTCCTCGTCGACAGCAGATTAGCGGTTTATTATAGAATATAATTATATTATTATCTTCCTGTAACCATATATTAATATGATATTATTGTATGCAATTTTATGATTGAATTTTTGCAAATATTTTATTTTCCTAACACAGTAGTTTTTTTGAAAATCATAATTTCAAACTGATTCGACTTGATCTTTGGCCCTATAAACCCGCATATTGTTATTTTTAAGTAAGAATTAAAATTAATTGATGTAGTAATAATTAAAAAACGCAACTGAATATTTCGGCAAAATATTGAAAATTTATATATAACCGATAACTTAATATCTAATAATATATTTATTATTAATTATATACTTAATTTTTCATTTTGAATTAACCAAAACCTAAAACGAAAAGAGAGGTAACACTTGTGTACAATGTTCTATCCCAGTTCTATCCCAAACTATTAATATGGAATAGAAATGAGGTGGTGGTGTCCAAAAATTAAACCAAATTGAATGGTAAAAAAAGCACCAAACTGCGGCTTACCAGGTTGTAGGTGATTTTCGAATTATCTATGTGATCAATCTATTTGAAATGTAAATAAATAAAACTTGACTGTCATCCACGCAAATTTAGGAATATAATTAATGGAGTCTCGCGACTGCGGACAGCCCTCTTCTGCAGCAGATTAGCAGTTTATTATAGAATATAATTATATTATTATCTTCCTGTAACCATATATTAATATGATGTTATTGTATATAATTTTATGATTGAATTTTTGCAAATATTGTATTTTCTAAAAAGAGTAGGTTTTTTTTTGAAAATCAACAATTCTTGTTGATTCGACTGATTCGACCGCATATGGCCCAATATTTAAAATATTAGGTTGCGTAAGAGCCCTAAGAACATAATATTAAAAAAATAATAATTTTCTCGTAATAATGGTTAAAGTGATTTTTTTTAGATATCAAAATTTAATTTTAAAAATTAAAAAGTGTAGACGTATACTTCCCAATAATATAAGAGCAATTATAAGAAGTGATTAACAATAGACGTCGTAAGTCTATAAGTAAATCATTTTAATTCGTATTTGCGGATAAGAAAGCACCCTGTATATTACGGCAAAATTGTCAATAAAACTAAAAATACCTTGTATAAAAAAAGTGATTTCAATTAAATATTTAAAAAAAAACCTCTCTTCGGCCGGGATTGAACCTCGCCGCACATCTGCCACCTGTTCCTAAACACACCGTAATGCTGTGAATTTACCCGCTGAACCACTTGAGGTTATTCAGGTCAAGTTTCTAATCTGGCCTAAATATTAGTTGAACATTGTCAAAATTCCTTCTGCACTGATTTTCTGATGAAAATTGCGACAAACTAACCTTCCATTTGTACAATCGTCGCTTAAATTGCCGTAAGAAGCAATCTTGAGCCACTTTGAACACGAAATAGAAAAAAAGCTCATAAAGGTGTACCTAACCTAACCTTGATACTTCCAATTATCGATTACTTCTAATATAAGCAAAATTCCTGTTTAGGTCCGCTTTATTGTTCATTCGCGTTCCCTGTCATATTTTGACTCATTTATTGTCCCATGCCTTAGGTATTTATTACTCCAATGCGCGTCAAATGAACGGGTTGTACATTTACATACATATGTGTGTATGTTTGCTTTCGCCTGAAAAATAGACAAATAGACAATGCCGCGTGTCGCTTTTAGTAAACTCACCGTATATTTATACATTATTATCCGTTTGAACGTCTTTTCGATCCACACCGGACTGCACCGGACCTAAACCTGGCTCCAGCAGCTCGTTCTGTCGCCACTGTCAACAACAGTCGCTTAGCAACCTACGTATTTGACAAATTTTCTGACGTTTCTCGACGTACACTCATAATTTCAACCGACTTTAACGAAAATCTAAAAAAATTTTTCGCCTCTCAAACCACATTTTTGCATTATCATTTCTGCAATGGTTAAAAGAGCGGATAGGAATCGACGGTAGCCGGTCTGTGTTTTTGTTTTGTTTCAGATAGTAATGTCGTACTGAGTAAAAGGTTACGGCCGTCAATTATTAACAAAATCAAATTTTAAATGGCTCTAACTTCTTAAGGAATTGGAAATTCCCATAAGTGCTGATGAAACTTTTTACTCAGCATGACATTTACTTTCTACAAACTGAGTAAATAGTTTTAGTTCTGTATATAGTTTCAGTTCTGCATATAGCGAATCATTCCACCCTTTCAATGTATTGATCTTAATCGACTTATTGAATGAATCGTTAGGAAATTCGTTAGGAAATTGCTGCAATTACAAACTTGTCGTTTTTCTTTTCAGTAAACTTTTAAAAGTCATTTAAAGCAAAATTCTTATAAGAGTTGAAAACTTCTTATAAGAGTTGAATTTTTACCCAACTGTTTGACCAAATGACATAAACGAAGACATAAATGGATAATTTGAACATGTTTTATTTTAATTACCCCCATTTCGGAAATTGTTTAATTTATAGTTTGCTAGGGTATATCCTAACATGAGGAAATACAACAAAAATTAAAAAAAAAACAAAATATATTCAATTTACAATCTCTCGTATTTAAATATTGGTATTTTTAGCAGCTGAAGCTAAAATAATTATTACATACATAGGAGAATTTAGGAAAACGGTTAATGAAGATAAATACATCTGATATATTACCACCGTTCGCATTGATTACGACAGAAATGTATACATTTATAACAAATTACAATTTTTGTGATTGTTCTTTAGAAAAAAAAAGAATCTACTTTGATTATTAAAATTTATTCACATTTTATGGCAATTTATGGGGATTTTCCATGTCAACGACACCTTAAGCAGCATGACACTAAGGGCCGATCTTACAAAGCACATTATACCATGTTGATGTTTAAAAAAAAGGACCGTAGAGACATCTAGTATTTATGTTACGTATTTATTTGTTTTATTTTGACGTTTACTTCATATTTTATATAACAGATGGCGTTACCTGCTGTAGCTGTCTGCCACTACTTGCTGTAACTGTCACTGCGGTCGAGTGGCAGCACTGTTTTTAAATTATCGATTTTTAGCGAGTATCGCATAAGCTTCTGTCATATATTCCAGATATGTTCGTTACAATTGTTTCTGCTCTAAAATAATTTACGGCTAACATATCTTTACCACACTTTGTATATATTTAAAGACACAAAGAAGAAATATACCATTTTACGATGTTTCATAGAACATCTCGATACTAACCGTGCGCCAATTGACATCTTTGAGTCTTATAAAATAGCGCATTAAAGAAATTATTAATAAATATGTAGTCGGTACTTATTGACAATCTTTTCTGTCCATATCAATTATCAGAAGCATGTAGGTAGTTCTGAACGGCCGGGTGAGATTATCAATTCAAACCTCAGTACGGTATAATTCTCCTTTGGACAATTCTAAAAATTGTGACAAAAAGCACATGTACTATGTATATAGATATATTTTTCAATGAATTACAAATATGTAAAGAAACCTATAAAAAAAGTATTGAGATAAAAAAATTAGGTAGGTACTACATAATTACTTTGACAGTTCTTGAAAGAATGTCCGTCTATGCAACCAAAATGACAAAAACGGGTATTGATTTTTTTTTGGTCACATGATGGTCACATGTTTACCGATTAGTTCCTTGAATGGGCACCTTGGTATAGATATATTTTTCAATGAATTACAAATACGTAAAAAACCAAAGCAAAACGTATTAAGATTAAAACGTTACGTTCTACATTTATACTTACTTTGACAGACAGAGTAGGACTAAATGTCGAATGATTACTGCTTAGTTCAATTCTCTTTAACGGACAATTCGATCGTTTGAATCGCATTTCTGGCGACGTCTTTCGCCAGTATTTCCTTCCTTTCGCGCTTATGCAAATTTGCGGATGGTAGAATAAGAAAATCGATGATAAAAATACTGGAATATTAAGCACGTATTTGCAAAATATAACCTGTTGACGTTTACATAACCTAACTTTTATGCCTCACGCATGTTGGTAAGCGTGTAAATATCGATCGATTCAACTTGGTTTCAAGGCAAAATCTCTCCAATTACTATGGAAAATAGAACCAGCAAATGCGCTCTTGGAAACCTTTTTTTTGCACCAGATATTCACGTTGTCGTTAGCTCTCAGATAAACCGCTCAAAATGAGTCTTGCGGTTAAAGAGATCGCCGGAAAAGGCGCCAACCGTTAAAAGGGTTTTATTAATAAGGGGGTCTTGAAATGTCATTTGATCACTAACTTGTAAGGCTTTAAACGTAGGTACCTACCGGAAAGAATCAATATGCTATTCGCGACCGGGCTTACAATCATTGGCATTCATTTGATTCTAGCGAGCGTTCTTTCTCGTTTATCGCAATTCCCGGCCGAATTTTGTCTCCATAATGGCGAATGCTGACGCGCGTCCAGCAGCTCATTCTGTCGCCACTGTCAACAACAGTCGCTTAGCAACCTACGTATTTGTCAAATCGCTCGTATGGATATTGTTGTGTTGTCCCGGCAACCGCGAAGGTAATTAATGGACGGTCTAAAAATGTAGCGATTTTTAGGGCGGATGGAAAATTTTTCTCGCGTTTGAAACTGCCGATTTTCGTAAACGTTTCAGCTTTAGTTGGTAGAGCGTAGGCCGATTCGGCTCCATCCGTCTAAAATCATATTCCAGAACCGGCTCGAAAGCCTTTACCGTCAAGAGATTGAGCCAAATTGACAATGGTGCGACGTCCGTGTAAAAAAAGTCTCGTTAGCTTTATTAGTATACCGACTAGTGACCAAATCGGTGAGATGTGTAGATCGCCGATTACGGTAGAATGCTGGGTGTGTAGATCGCTGGGGTGCATAGATCGCCGAAATAAATAGGTTGATCGTCAGAGTAGGTAGAATGCTATAATAAGCCTTCATGTGGACACTTCTGGCTGCCCTCGTCGTGCGCCAATTGAACTTTTATACAACGCATATAATAATGTATTAGTATCTACTTTGGTTTCATAATAGACTTACTGTAACAATTCTTCTTTCAGTTTCATAATGAAAAATGTAGGTAGCCTGGTTCATAACATTACGTGTTGGCAACCCTATATACATTAGAGTGGATCGAAGAAACGTTTTTTTTTTGAAATTCAAAATTTCAAGTTGGTAAAAGTCAGAAGTAGAATCAACATTTATTTGTATTATTGTTCACTAAATTTTAATGAACAAAAATCCAAATCATTACATTAAACAAATTATCAAAAGTCAGAAGTGGTATCCAAACTCTAAATAAATTTGTCTAAATACTCGAAATGTTTTCAAGTAAGGAAAGTAGTAAGTATTCCTATTTGCGGTATTCATGTTCTTTTTTTAATTAGTAATTCTAATAATTGCGGTCTTGGGTGACTCCTTTCATTACAATTAAGGTAAGCAACGATACTCACTCCAGTGATTTACATATGTCATCCTCATCGCTGATGGTATCCATTACTTATTTATTTGAAATTTTCCAAACATGTTTTTGAACATACAATTACATTCGCTCTATATGAACCTGTATGGGGACATTTATATCCCCAGCACACCAGTAATTCTGTTGAAATGTAAATAAATAAAACACTGGACTGCCATCCACGCAAATTTATGAATATAATTTATGGGGAATCATACAGTATATGGGTCTCGGGACTGCGGTCAGCCCTCTTCGACAGCAGATTAGTGGTTTATTATAGAATATAATTATATTATCATCTTCCTCTAACCATATATGATATTACTGTATGCAATTTTATGATTGAATTTTTGCAAATATTGTATTTTCTAAAAAGAGTAGTTTTCTTTTTAATTCAAAATTTCAAGTTGATTCACCTTGATCGTTGCCTCTATAAACCCGCATATTGTTATTTTTAAGTAAGTATTAAAATTAATTGATGTAGTAACTATTAGAAAACGCAGCTGAATAATATTGAAAATTTATATATAACTGATAATCTAATATATAATAAATATTTATTATTAATTATATAATTTTTAATTTTGAATTTAACAAACACCTAATTTTTATAAATTTTGAAAATGCAAACAGAGGTAACACTTGTGTACAATGTATATTTAGGTCTATCTCAAACCATTAATGTGGAATACAAATGAGGTGGTATCCAAAAATAAAAACCAAATTGAATGATACAAAAAGTGAAAAAAATTTCAAGTTGACAAAAAGTTGTCTCTGTGGACCCTCATATATCACAAAAAAATGCCTAATTGAAATATATTTAAGTCTCCCCCAGGAGGCCTAAAGTTTATAATGTTCTTTAAAAATTCGAATTTATCACATTTTTTTAATGGAATATTAAGTGGTTTTTCTTTTCCAAAGCCCACATGTCGGCCCATAATAAAAAATTTAATGACAAATAAATTTTTATCAACATTTAAGCACATTTTTTAATTATACGAAAATGGTCATTTTTCTAAAAGTTTTATCTAAATCATTGAATCTAAATAAACTGCAGGCGATCTAAACGTTGCATTAGAGTAATATACTTTCACGCACTTTCACACCTTATAGTTAAACTTTTTGTATTTGAAAATGAAAAATCACAATCTCTCATTGAGAAAAATTCTAATTCATAAATAAAATTATAAACTTTAGGCTTTCTGCGGGAGACCTAAATATTTTTCAATTGCGGCATTTTTTGTGTGTGTTATGTGGGTCCGTAGGGACAACATTTTATCAACTTGAAACTTGGTATTTTAACAAAAAAAAAACGTTTTTCCGATACACTCTAATATCTATGCATGCCAATGGTCCGCAGATATTAGTGTAAGTTCGCTATATCCGGGGGTTTACGTCAACCGCAGTCAGGTTCATAACATGACGTGTTGGCAACCCTATATGCATACCATTGGTTCTCAAATGTTTGCGTAAGTCCGCTAAAGCCCCAGAGTTTATGACAAATTGCGATGTTATTTGGTTCGTTACAGACGATGTTTCCTTATATCCAGGTTCGCTATAACCAATGATTTTAACCATTGTTTTTACGGGATAAAACGGGACTTGAAATTTAGTTCGTTATAACCGGAGGTTCGTTACAACCGGGGACGATATATCCACCAACTTTGTCGCCCAATCTAACCCAAAATATGCTTTTCCATTATTGTGAGAAGAAAATAGGACACAAATAGGAACTTTTTTATTATTAACATTTCAGAAAATTTTATTCTTCATGAAAGCTTCTGAACTGTTTTAGATTTAAAATGCAAATATTATAAAGTAATTATATGTTTGCATGTACCGTAGTACCGTGTATTACTAAAACTATAAAAAATTCTTAAGAGTAAAGTACCCTTATTTTACAAACTATGCAAAAATGTTTGTTGAAAAAATGGAATATCGAAGGTGACTATTTATTCATATTTAATGCCTTCTGATATTTTGTATATTGTATATTATAATATTTGCATTTTAGGTTTAAGAAAAATTAAATGTTCTTAGTTAGTGTTCAACTTTCTGCCTACATCAGATATGAAAAGCGAGGGTGAAATTTTACATTACAAAAATTTTGATCTTATGCCAGAAAAATATGTTTAATTAAAATTATTATTGTATATACAGAATGTTTTTTTTTCAGATAGTAATGTCGTACTGAGTAAAAGGTTACAGCCGTCAATTATTAACAAAATCAAATTTTAAATGGCTCTAACTTCTTAAGGAATTGGAAATTCCCATAAGTCCTGATGAAACTTTTTACTCAGCATGACATTTACTTTCTAAAAACTGAGTAAATAGTTTCAGTCCTGTATATAGTTTCAGTTCTGCATATAGCGAATCATTCCACCCTTTCAATGTATTGATCTTAATCGACTTATTGAATGAATCGTTAGGAAATTCGTTAGGAAATTGCTGCAATTACAAACTTGTCGTTTTTCTTTTCAGTAAACTTTTAAAAGTCATTTAAAGCAAAATTTCTTATAAGAGTTGAATTTTTACCCAACTGTTTGACCAGATGACATAAATGAAGACATAAATGGATAATTTGAACATGTTTTATTTTAATTACAACCATTTCGGAAATTGTTTAATTTATAGTTTGCTAGGGTATATCCTAACATGTGGAAATACAACAAAAATTTAAAAAAAAGCAAAATATATACAATTTACAATCTCTCGTATTTAAATATTGGTATTTTTAGCAGCTGAAGCTAAAATAATTATTACATAGGAGAATTTAGGAAAGCGGTTAATGAAGATAAATACATCTGATATATTACCACCGTTCGCATTGATTACGACAGAAATGTATACATTTATAACAAATAACAATTTTTGTGATTGTTCTTTAGAAAAAAAAAGAATCTACTTTGATTATTAAAATTTATTCACATTTTATGGCAATTTCAACATCAAACATTAATTATTTTTGATCAAATTATATAATATTGGGGATTTTCCATGTCAACGACACCTTAAGCAGCATGACACTAAGGGCCGATCTTACAAAGCACATTATACCATGATGATGTTTAAAAAAAGGACCGTAGAGACATCTAGTATTTATGTTACGTATTTATTTGTTTTATTTTGACGTTTACTTCATATTTTATATAACAGATGGCGTTACCTGCTGTAGCTGTCTGCCACTACTTGCTGTAACTGTCACTGCGGTCGAGTGGCAGCACTGTTTTTAAATTATCGATTTTTAGCGAGTATCGCATAAGCTTCTGTTCTCTACCGTGTACATGTATCATTCTAGTGTCTACCAATATACTCCTAAAATCTGGTCAACTTACAAAGCACATTATACCATGATATAACTAAATATTGGATCAAATACCAGAATAAGTTGTTATTACGATGGAAACATAAATATTTTAGTCAATGGGAGATGACTGATAAATCTTCACTCAACGGTTTCTGCTCTAAGATAATTTACGGCTAACATATCTTTACCACACTTTGTATAAATTTAAAGACACAAAGAAGAAATATACCATTTTACGCTGTTTCATAAAACATCTCGATACTAACCGTGCGCCAATTGACATCTTTGAGTCTTATAAAATAGCGCATTAAAGAAATTATTAATAAATATGTAGTCGGTACTTACTGACAATCTTTTCTGTCCATATCAATTATCAGAAGCATGTAGGTAGTTCTGAACGGCCGGGTGAGATTATCAATTCAAACCTCAGTACGGTATAATTCTCCTTTGGACAATTCTAAAAATTGTGACAAAAAGCACATGTACTATGTATATAGATATATTTTTCAATGAATTACAAATATGTAAAGAAACCTATAAGAAAAGTATTGAGATAAAAAAATTAGGTAGGTACTACATAATTACTTTGACAGTTCTTGAAAGAATGTCCGTCTATGCAACCAAAATGACAGAAACGGGTATTGATTTTTCTTTTGTCACATGATGGTCACATGTTTACCGATTAGTTCCTTGAATTTCCTTGAATGTGCACTTTGGTATAGATATATTTTTCAATGAATTACAAATATGTAAAAAACCAAATACTTACTTTGACAGACAGAGTAGGACTACTGTTTACTGATTAGTTCAATTCTGTTTAACGTGCAATTCGTTTCAATCGCATTTCTGGCGCCGTCTTTTGTCCGTATTTCCTTCCTTTCGCTCTTTGCAAATTTGCGGATGGTAGAATAAGAAAATCGATGATAAAAATACTGGAATATTAAGAATATCACGTATTTGCAAAATATAACCTGTTGACGTTTACATAACCTAACTTTTAGTGCATCACTCCGGTCGGTAAAACAGTGTAAAAATCAATCGATAGATAGACAAAGAAAAACGCTTGGCATTTCAACTTGGTTTCAAGGCAAATTCATTCAATTCGGCGTTTTTATGCAATGTCCGTCTATGCAACCAACATGACAGAAACGGATATTGATTTTTTTTGGTCACGTGATGGTCACATGTTTACCGATTAGTTCCTTGAATTTCCTTGAATGTGCACTTTGGTATAGATATATTTTTCAATGAATTACAAATATGTAAAAAACCAAATACTTACTTTGACAGACAGAGTAGGACTACTGTTTACTGATTAGTTCAATTCTGTTTAACGTGCAATTCGTTTCAATCGCATTTCTGGCGCCGTCTTTCGTCCGTATTTCCTTCCTTTCGCTCTTTGCAAATTTGCGGATGGTAGAATAAGAAAATCGATGATAAAAATACTGGAATATTAAGCACGTATGTATTTGCAAAATATAACCTGTTGACGTTTACATAACCTAACTTTTATGCCTCACGCATGTTGGTAAGCGTGTAAATATCGATCGATTCAACTTGGTTTCAAGGCAAAATCTCTCCAATTACTATGGAAAATAGAACCGGCAAATGCGCTCTTGGAAACCTTTTTTTTGCACCAGATGTTCACGTTGTCGTTAGCTCTCAGATAAACCGCTCAAAATGAGTCTTGCGGTTAAAGAGATCGCCGGAAAAGGCGCCAACCGTTAAAAGGGTTTTATTAATAAGGGGGTCTTGAAATGTCATTTGATCACTAACTTGTAAGGCTTTAAACGTAGGTACCGGAAATAATCAATATGCTATTCGCGACCGGGCTTACCTTATCATTGGCATTCATTTGATTCTAGCCAGCGTGTTTTCTCGTTTATCGCAATTCCCGGCCGAATTTTGTCTCCATAATGGCGAATGCTGACGCGCGTCCAGCAGCTCATTCTGTCGCCACTGTCAACAACAGTCGCTTAGCAACCTACGTATTTGTCAAAGCGGTCGTATGGATATTGTTGTGTTGTCCCGGCAACCGCGAAGGTAATTAATGGACGGTCTAAAAATGTAGCGATTTTTAGGGCGGATGGAAAATTTTTCTCGCGTTTGAAACTGCCGATTTTCGTAAACGTTTCAGCTTTAGTTGGTAGAGCGTAGGCCGATTAGGCTCGATCCGTCTAAAATCATATTCCGGAACCGGCTCGAAAGCCTTTACGGTCAAGAGATTGAGCCAAATTGACAATTGTTCGACGTCCGTGTAAAAAATGTCTCGTTAGCTTTATTAGTATACCGACTAGTGACCAAATCAGTGAGACGTATAGATCGCTGAGACGTATAGATCGCTGAGACGTATAGATCGCTGAGACGTATATATCGCTGGGGTGTATAGATCGCCGAAATAGGAGAACGCAATATCACACCTTATTGTTAAACTTTTTGTATTTGAAAAAAAAGATCGCTGAAATATGTAGGTCGCTGGTGTGTGTAGATCGCCGAGATAGGTAGAATGCTGTAATAGGTAGATTGCCGAAATCGGTAGTTTGCCGAAGTGGGTCGACCTCATATAAGGACATTCTAAAAAAATATTAATTTTCTTGTAATAGGGGGGAGTGATTTTTTTTAGATAACAAAATTTAATTTTTTTTGTTAGTTTGCCATTATTATCATTATTTTGGTGTGTAAATAAAGGGTCATTATAAATGATTGTAGTAAAAAAGACCATGATATCAAATGAAAAGATATCTAGTTGCCGCTCTATTATAATGGAATACACTTGAACTTACATGAATACGTTAAATTGATTGCATAACCTATTTCAAGTTTGACAGCTTAGCGGCAAACAAACAAACAATTGTCTAACATGAACATGGCCTATGTCGACTACAATCATGTATAATGAGTCATGAGCCTTCATGTGGGCACTGCTCGCTGCCCTCGTGCGCCAATTGAACTTTTATACAACGCATATAATAATGTATTAGTATCTAGTTTGGTTTCATAATAGACTTACGGTAACAATTCTTCTTTCAGTTCCATAATGAAACTTGTAGGTAAACTCAGTTGCGGCTACATGTTCTAACAACACTTAAAAAACAGCCTGGTTCAAAGCATTACGTATTGGCAACCCTATATACATTAGGGTGGATCGTAAAACGTTTATTTTTTTTCGAAATTAAAAATTTCAAGTTGGTAAAAAGTTGTCTCTGTGGACCCTCATATATCACAAAAAAATGCCCAATTGAAATATAATTAAGTCTCCCCCAGGAAGCCTAAAGTTTATAATGTTCTTTAAAAATTCGAATTTATCACATTTTTTTAATGGAATATTAAATGGTTTTTCTTTCTCAAAGGCCACATGTCAGCACATAATAAAAAATTTAATGACAAATAAATTTTTATCAACATTTAAGCACATTTTTTAAATTATACGAAAATGGTCATTTTTCTAAAAATTTGATCGAATCTAAATAAACTGCAAGCGAGCTAAATGTTGCGTTAGAGTAATATACTTTTACGCAATATCACACCTTATTGTTAAACTTTTTGTATTTGCAAAACAAAAATCACTTATTCTTTCATTGAAAAAAATGATATGACAAAATTCTATTCTTAAATAAAATTATAAAATTTAGGCTTTCTGCGGGAGACCTAAATGTTTTTCAATTGCGCCAATTTTTTTGTGGTATATGTGAGTCCATAGGGACAACATTTTATCAACTTGAAATTTTGAATTTAAAAGAAATCGCTTTTTCGATACACTCTAATATATATATATATATATATATATACATGTCAATGGTCCGCAGATATGAGTGTAAGTTCGCTATATCCGGGGGTTTACTTCAACCGCAGTCTGGTTCATAACATTACGTGTTGGAAACCCTATATGCATACCATTGGTTCTCAAATGTTTACGTAAGTCCGCTAAAGCCCCAGGGTTTATGACAAATTGCGATGTTATTTGGTTCGTTACATACGATGTTTCGTTATATCCATGTTCGCTATAACCAACGATTTTAACCATTGTTTTTACGGGATAAAGCGGGACTTGAAAATTAGTTCGTTATAACCGGAGGTTCGTTACAACCGGGGACGGTATATCCGAAGTTGACTGTAATACAAAAACCGCGCCAGTCCTCTTTTCCCTGCTCGGACAGAAAATCTGCTAATTATTATAATAGTATCTATCTTAGTGATTGGCGGATTGGCGGATGGACGGTATATCCACCAACTTTGTCGCACAATCTAAACCAAAATATGCTTTTCCATTATTGTGAGAAGAAAATAGGACACAAATGGGAACTTTTTTATTATTAACATTTCAGAAAATTTTATTCTTTACGAAAGCTTCTGGATTGTTTTAGATTTAAAATGCAAATATTATAAAGTAATTATATGTTTGCATGTACCGAGTATTAGTAAAACTATAAAAAATTCTTAAGAGTAAAGTACCTTTATTTTACAAACTATGCAAAAATGGTTGTTGAAAAAATATCGAAGGTGACTATATATTCATATTTAATGCCTTCTGATATTTTGAAATATTTTTTCAAATAATATTTTTGCGTAGCTTTGAAAATACTTTATCATTTTTATCTTGTCGGTAAAACGCAATAGGTGCAACAGAATATGTGAGTATAACTTCGTATTTAAAGACCTTTAATATTTCCAAACACATTTCTCAAGGAACATTTTTACATAGCTTTGAACATAAAGGTACTTTACTCTTCAAGTTTCTTCATAGTGTTCAAATACTTACATTCTAATATTTGCATATTAAATTTAAGACAATCCAGACACTTTTATGGACAATTAGATGCAACAAATTTCGTATTAAAAGACCTCTAATATTTCCAAATACTTTTTAAATAACATTTTTGCATAGCTTTCAACATAAAAGTACTTTAGTCTTTCTGTTTTTCATAGTTTTGGTAACACCCGGTACATGCAAGCGGATAGTTACATTATAATATTTGCATTTTAGGTTTAAGAAAAATTAAATGATATGAAAAGCAAGGGTGAAATTTTACATTACAAAAATTTTGATCTTATGCCAGAAAAATATGTTTAATTAAAATTATTATTGTATATACAGGATGTTTTTTTTTTTAGATAGTAATGTCGTACTGAGTAAAAGGTTACAGCCGCCAATTATTAACAAAATCATACTTTAAATGGCTCTAACTTCTTAAGGAATTGGAAACTCCCATAAGTAATGATGAAACTTTTTGCATGACATTTACTTTCTAAAAACTGAGTAAATAGTTTCAGTTCTGTATATAGATTCAGTTCTGCATATAGTGAATCATTCCACCATTTCAATTTATTGATCTTAATCGACTTATTGAATGAAATTCGTTAGGAAATTGCTGCAATTACAAACTTGTTGTTTTTCTTTTCAGTAAACTTTTAAAAGTCATTTAAAGCAAAATTTCTTATAAGAGTTGAATTTTTACCCAACTATTTGACCAAATGACATAAATGAAGACATAAATAGATAATTTGAACATGTTTTATTTTAATTACCCCCATTTCGGAAATTGTTTAATTTATAGTTTGATAGGGTATATCCTAACATGTGGAAATACAACAAAAATTAAAAAAAAAAACAAAATATATTCAATTTACAATCTCTCGTACTTAAATATTGGTATTTTTAGCAGCTGAAGCTAAAATAATTATTACATAGGAGAATTTAGGAAAACGGTTAATGAAGATAAATACATCTGATATATTACCACCGTTCGCATTGATTACGACAGAAATGTATACATTTATAACAAATTACAATTTTTGTGATTGTTCTTTAGAAAAAAAAAGAATCTACTTTGATTATTAAAATTTATTCACATTTTATGGCAATTTCAACATCAAACATTAATTATTTTTGATCAAATTATATAATATTGGGGATTTTCCATGTCAACGACACCTTAAGCAGCATGACACTAAGGGCCGATCTTACAAAGCACATTATACCATGTTGATGTTTAAAAAAAAGGACCGTAGAGACATCTAGTATTTATGTTACGTATTTATTTGTTTTATTTTGACGTTTACTTCATATTTTATATAACAGATGGCGTTACCTGCTGTAGCTGTCTGCCACTACTTGCTGTAACTGTCACTGCGGTCGAGTGGCAGCACTGTTTTTAAATTATCGATTTTTAGCGAGTATCGCATAAGCTTCTGTCATATATTCCAGATATGTTCGTTACAATTGTTTCTGCTCTAAAATAATTTACGGCTAACATATCTTTACCACACTTTGTATAAATTTAAAGACACAAAGAAGAAATATACCATTTTACGATGTTTCATAGAACATCTCGATACTAACCGTGCGCCAATTGACATCTTTGAGTCTTATAAAATAGCGCAAAAAAGAAATTATTAATAAATATGTAGTCGGTACTTACTGACAATCTTTTCTGTCCATATCAATTATCAGAAGCATGTAGGTAGTTCTGAACGGCCGGGTGAGATTATCAACTCAAACCTCAGTACGGTATAATTCTCCTTCGTTACAATTCTAAAAATTGTGACAAAAAGCACATGTACTATGTATATAGATATATTTTTCAATGAATTACAAATATGTAAAGAAACCTATAAAAAAAGTATTGAGATAAAAAAATTAGGTAGGTACTACATAATTACTTTGACAGTTCTTGAAAGAATGTCCGTCTATGCAACCAAAATGACAGAAACGGATATTGATTTTTTTTTGGTCACATGATGGTCACATGTTTACCGATTAGTTCCTTGAATGGGCACCTTGGTATAGATATATTTTTCAATGAATTACAAATACGTAAAAAACCAAAGCAAAACGTATTGAGATTAAAACGTTACGTCCTACATTTATACTTACTCGTCTTTCGCCAGTATTTCCTTCCTTTCGCGCTTATGCAAATTTGCGGATGGTAGAATAAGAAAATCGATGATAAAAATACTGGAATATTAAGCACGTATGTATTTGCAAAATATAACCTGTTGACGTTTACATAACCTAACTTTTATGCCTCACGCATGTTGGTAAGCGTGTAAATATCGATCGATTCAACTTGGTTTCAAGGCAAAATCTCTCCAATTACTATGGAAAATAGAACCGGCAAATGCGCTCTTGGAAACCTTTTTTTTGCACCAGATGTTCACGTTGTCGTTAGCTCTCAGATAAACCGCTCAAAATGAGTCTTGCGGTTAAAGAGATCGCCGGAAAAGGCGCCAACCGTTAAAAGGGTTTTATTAATAAGGGGGTCTTGAAATGTCATTTGATCACTAACTTGTAAGGCTTTAAACGTAGGTACCTACCGGAAAGAATCAATATGCTATTCGCGACCGGGCTTACAATCATTGGCATTCATTTGATTCTAGCGAGCGTTCTTTCTCGTTTATCGCAATTCCCGGCCGAATTTTGTCTCCATAATGGCGAATGCTGACGCGCGTCCAGCAGCTCATTCTGTCGCCACTGTCAACAACAGTCGCTTAGCAACCTACGTATTTTTCAAAGCGTTCGTATGGATATTGGTGTGTTGTCCCGGCAACCGCGAAGGTAATTAATGGACGTTGTAAATTATTATAGATTCTTAGGGCGGATGGAAAATTTTTCTCGCGTTTGAAACTGCCGATTGTCGTAAACGTTTCAGCTTTAGTTGGTAGAGCGTAGGCCGATTCGGCTCCATCCGTCTAAAATCATATTCCGGAACCGGCTCGAAAGCCTTTACCGTCAAGAGATTGAGCCAAATTGACAATTGTCCGACGTCTGTGTAAAAAAGGTGTCGTTAGCTTTATTATATAACCGACTAGTGACCAATAGATCGCTGAGATATGTAGGTCGCTGGTGTGTGTAGATCGCCGAAATAGGTAGAATGCTGTAATAGGTAGATTGCCGAAATCGGTAGTTCGCCGAAGTGGATCGACCTCATATAAAGACAGCGAAGCCAATTACTGTAATTTTTGTGATGGTTAAGGAAAAAATATATTATCCTATTTGCCTGTAACGGCCTTCTCACATGTGGCACGGCGTCCGTGCGGTTTTGTCTCAACGGTCTTTGTGTAGCTTTCAGTTTCATAATGAAAGCGTAGGTAACATATTCTCACATAATCAATCTACAACGACTACATAATCTAACCACAATGTCTCAATTTCCAGTAGGGACGCATTGATTCATTTGGGCACTCCTCGCTACGCTCGTCGTGCGCCAAAATAGTCATACTCTAATTAAACATTTATAGAACTTTTGTAATAATGTGTTACTTTCTAGTTTGGTTTCATAACGAACTTATTGTAATACTGCTTTTTGTATCATAATGAAAACCGTAGGGACAGATTGGTTCATTTGGGGACACTCCTCGCTCCGCTCGTCGTGCGGTAACCAATATTAATTGAAAATACTAACTCCAATGATTTGTAACACTCGCCTTCGGCTCATGGCTCGCGTTGCAAATATCATTCTCATATGTAATAGCTGATATTACTTGGTCATTGTATCCAAGTATTAAAAGTATGCATCAAAAAGTCTTGTTAGAAAACCATAATTCACATAATTCAAATTCATAAGTTGTCTCTATGAACCATATGTACCACTACAAATTGGCAAAATTGAAGAGAAAATTATGTCATCTTCAAAAGGCCTAAAGTTTATAATTAAGTAAATAATCTTCTTAAAAGAAACAAAAAATAAGAAATTATTTATTTTAGAAAATTATAATTGTCTGAAAGAAACAAAAACTATGCAGGGACAACTTTTTATTATCCACTTGAAATTTTCAAATTAATTACCTGGTTTGGGGTTCGTGAATAAACATCATCATTTTCAGATTACGCTCATAAGGAAACAGAAAGTTGGAAATCGTAACACCCTGTATATATTGGAAAATTATGATAAAGAATGCAATAATTACTTGCCTATTCAAATTTGTACTTTGCATACGAATCTTGTTTAAGCAATTAAATGTCGCAAATAAGACTAATTTACCTCTCATTTACTTATTTCTCGCAACACCCTGTACGTTATATGACTAACAATAAAAAAGTGCAATGATATACACTTCCTAATAATATAAGAAGTTGATTAACAATAGATATCATAAGTCTAATGAGTAAATCATGATTCTAATTCGTATGTGCGGATAAAAAAAAGACCCTATATATTACTGCAAAATTGTCAATAAAATTAATAATTCCTTGTACAAAACAGGTTTATGAAATATTAAAAAATTATATTAAAAAAACCTGCCTTGGCCGGCATTGAACCATCACCGCCGAGAACGCCACGAATTCCTAAATCCGTACGGCTGTGAATTTCCCCACTAAGCCACGGACCCGCTTTAAATTATATACGACTAATGGAGTGAAATGTCAAATCTCGCTGACATATGAGTTGAAAATTGCCAAAATACCTTCTGCCCTGATTTTCCGATAAATATTCCGACAAACTAACCTTCCATTTGTAGCATCGTCGCTTAAATTACCGCAAGAAGCAATCTTAAGCCATTTTGAACACGGAATTTAAAAAAACCCTTATAAAAGTGTACTTAACCTAACCTTCATACTTCCAATTGCCGATTCCTTCTAATATAAGCAAAATTCACTTTACGGGTCCGGTTTATTGTACATCTGCGTTTCCAGTCCTATTTTAACTCAATAATTATCACTGCCTTAGGTATTTATTACGCCAATGCGCGTCAAATTTACTGGTTGTACATGTACATATGCGTGTACGTTTGAATCCCTTTTTCTAAAAATACACATTTGGATAGACAAATAGACCATCTAGCGTCTCGATTTAATAATCTTACCGTTTTTGTATGTATTATTATCCGTTCGAACGGCTTTTTGGCCGGACCTAAATGTGGCTCCCCCGCAACTGGCTCTGTCGCCACTGTCAACAACAGTCGCTTAGCAACCTACGTATTTGACAAATTTTCTGACGTTTCTCGACGTACACTCATAATTTCAACCGATTTTGACGAAAATCGAAAAAAATTTTTCGCCTCCCAAACCACATTTTTGCATTATCATTTCTGCAATGGTTAAAAGAGCGGATAGGAATCGACGGTAGCCGGTCGGGAATTATAATCCAAACGTCAAATAATTTCCTTAAGCGCCGCAATATTCGGCGAAAATTGTCTCCGATTACTTTGACGGTTTTAGTATTAATAGCGCGGGATAAAGAACCAAATACTTACTTTGACAGACAGAGTAGGACTACTGTTTACTGATTAGTTCAATTCTGTTTAACGGGCAATTCGTTTCAATCGCATTTCTGGCGCCGTCTTTCGTCCGTATTTCCTTCCTTTCGCTCTTTGCAAATTTGCGGATGGTAGAATAAGAAAATCGATGATAAAAATACTGGAATATTAAGAATATCACGTATTTGCAAAATATAACCTGTTGACGTTTACATAACCTAACTTTTAGTGCATCACTCCGGTCGGTAAAACAGTGTAAAAATCAATCGATAGATAGACAAAGAAAAACGCTTGGCATTTCAACTTGGTTTCAAGGCAAATTCATTCAATTCGGCGTTTTTATGCAATGTCCGTCTATGCAACCAACATGACAGAAACGGATATTGATTTTTTTTGGTCACGTGATGGTCACATGTTTACCGATTAGTTCCTTGAATTTCCTTGAATGTGCACTTTGGTATAGATATATTTTTCAATGAATTACAAATATGTAAAAAACCAAATACTTACTTTGACAGACAGAGTAGGACTACTGTTTACTGATTAGTTCAATTCTGTTTAACGTGCAATTCGTTTCAATCGCATTTCTGGCGCCGTCTTTCGTCCGTATTTCCTTCCTTTCGCTCTTTGCAAATTTGCGGATGGTAGAATAAGAAAATCGATGATAAAAATACTGGAATATTAAGCACGTATGTATTTGCAAAATATAACCTGTTGACGTTTACATAACCTAACTTTTATGCCTCACGCATGTTGGTAAGCGTGTAAATATCGATCGATTCAACTTGGTTTCAAGGCAAAATCTCTCCAATTACTATGGAAAATAGAACCGGCAAATGCGCTCTTGGGAACCTTTTTTTTTGCACCAGATGTTCACGTTGTCGTTAGCTCTCAGATAAACCGCTCAAAATGAGTCTTGCGGTTAAAGAGATCGCCGGAAAAGGCGCCAACCGTTAAAAGGGTTTTATTAATAAGGGGGTCTTGAAATGTCATTTGATCACTAACTTGTAAGGCTTTAAACGTAGGTACCGGAAATAATCAATATGCTATTCGCGACCGGGCTTACCTTATCATTGGCATTCATTTGATTCTAGCGAGCGTGCTTTCTCGTTTATCGCAATTCCCGGCCGAATTTTGTCTCCATAATGGCGAATGCTGACGCGCGTCCAGCAGCTCATTCTGTCGCCACTGTCAACAACAGTCGCTTAGCAACCTACGTATTTGTGAAAGCGCTCGTATGGATATTGGTGTGTTGTCCCGGCAACCGCGAAGGTAATTAATGGACGTTGTAAATTTTTATCGATTCTTAGGGCGGACGGAAAATTTTTTTCGCTTCCCAAACTGCCGATTTTCGTAAACGTTTCAGCTTTAGTTAGTAGAGCGTAGGCCGATTAGGCTCGATCCGTCTAAAATCATATTCCAGAACCGGCTTGAAAGCCTTTACCGTCAAGAGATTGAGCCAAATTGACAGTTGTGCGACGTCT
>CAWYPV010000065.1:0-16366 GCA_963966075.1 Aphodius sticticus | reverse complement strand
CGACAGAAGTAGTGGTAGCAAGCCGATTCGGGAACCTCCTCCGTGACCTCCACCCAAGGTCAAGGTCACGGAGGAGGTTCTCGAATCGGCTTGATGGTGAAAATTAGGAGGACTCCTCATTTTAATTTTAGACGACCTTATCTAATCAGGAGGAGATCGAATTGGAGGAGGTGAATGACTGGTCCAGAGCATCTCACTCAATGAAGGTGAAAATGAGGAGGACCTCCTCATTTTATTTTTCGATGACATCATCTAAAAATGAGGTGATCGAATCGGAAGAGGTAAATGAGAGTAGTGGTGGCCAGTCGATTGTTAAAATAAGTAAAATCCGATACACCAAGACCAACGCGGAGGTGATGACCGACCTTCTACTAAGTAAATCGTATGCAGGTATAAAAATGAGGAGGTCCAGAATCGGCTTAAATAAATAAAATAAAATCCGATACAACAAGGACAACGCGGAGGAGGAGGATAAAGAGAGAGAGAACAAAATGCTAAAATACCGCTACGGGTTAACAACCATTCACAACGGCATACGTCACGCGACTGACTAACGACTGGTTGACCTCAACACGTATGCAGGTATAAAAATGAAGAGGCTCTCGATTCGGTATAACGTAAAAGTCATACGAGCATAATAAAAAGAGAAAAATTGCGAAAAACGCCGAGTTATCTATAGTTATTAAAATACCGCTCGGGGTTAAGAACTATTCCTAAATCCAAATGCATAAGCGACGCGACGCGACTAGCCACTGAACCTATCGACCTCGATATGTATACACGTAGAGAGCAATGTTGCATTTTATATATTAAGCAATATATTACCAACTAATCAGGGGTTATAGCTTATTAGCTTTGCATACAAAGAGCGCATACATATATTGCGAGGAGGTGTGCCTCTTATACATATGGAATAATGCTATTTTACAGTATGGACCTATATGAAACAAGTTCCCATACAATTCATCGCACCGATGTTATGATACCATAGCTCGAGAATTAATTACCACGACGGTTACCGGTTTTAAGATCAAACCTGGTAAGCAAGACCACTGCATTGGTACATTTTCGTACTATATTTAAAATATTTTATTAGTACGTTTACTGATATTGTACGTACAAATGTAGTTATTAAAGGTGTTTAGAGAGTTATATTATTACCTAAGTGTATTTACACGGTGTTATTAATGTTGTTATTAATACGTGTAAATACGACATATTTACATGTATGATGCCGAATACATATTTAAAGAAGAATAATAAGAAAATTTAAATTGTCTTAAAGCTAATTTTTAATGAATTACTTGTTTTCTTTATTAAAGTATATGCATTAAAATGAAAACACACGGAATTATACTAATTATGAGGTTATAGCGTGTATAGCGAACTCTTTTAGAGTTTTTAGATGGTTGTCGAAATTTTTTTTGCATCATAAGGAATACCACGTTTTATTGGTTGGCACACCACCGTATTTTGTAACAATAAAGCAATAACTGCGCATTCATACGGGTAAACACAGGAACTAATTTTAAATTATTTTTGTATACGCCGAAATGCTGAATTAACATCGAAGACAGGTTTATATCGAGATTTTGTATTTTGTATACAGCGTTTCAACGATTTGAAAAAGCTTGTCGCATAATATGATTGAATTAAAAAGATGTAAGATATATTATTCCGATTCCATTTATATATATAATACTGTGTTTAGAAATCGTATACATTTTATCGCATATATATTACACCATCGAATGATTTTCATATTGTTTCTATGTGCTGTCGAATCAGTACCAACAATTCGTCTTCTGATACTGCTCACAATAATTTTTATATGTGAACTTCTCCTCTGTGCTTAGCGTCGGTCACATTTTACTGAAAAAACTTTTAACAACTGATTTAACATTTGATACATCTTATTCAATGAGGAAGCCGTTCCAACACATGTTGTCCCAAAGCACCATTGCTAGATATTTTTCGACATCATTTTAGTTCAATTTTTCGAAATCATACATTCCGTTCTAGCTGTATAGAATGTGTTGTAACTTATACAGCATACATTTACGCACTTGCCAATAAGAAAACAGTATTATGGATAATATTTGAACAGTTGTAAAATGAGCCCACACTTTGATGCTCGATTCCTTTTTTTTGTCCATTTTTAACCAAACAGAATACCATTATTAAATATTTCACGGTGATTTTTGCAACCCACTAATTAATTATATTACTGTTACGGCTACAAGTCAAACTCGTTACTACCACATAAAAATCCTTTGCACTATCGTAAATAGACATTGGTTTTATACTCTATATCTTAGCTCAAGATTCCGGAGTATATTTATCGTAATGTAAGCATGCGGGTAGATAAATAAATATTTTCAATAAACTGAACCATCGTCGTAAATCGTATGCAGGTATAAAAATGAGGAGTTCCAGAATCGGCTTAATGTTAAATCCGCTAAAATAAAATCTGATACAACAAGGACAACGCGGTGGAGGAGGATAAAGAGAGAGAACAAAATGATAAAATAAAATCCGATGCAACAAGGACAACGCGGTGGAGGAGGATAAAGAGAGAGAACAAAATGCTAAAAATAAATGTTATTGTGGCTAATGAGTAATGACCGGTTACCTGCTTGTTTTAGATGAGTATGGTCACTTCTCAGTTGGAAGAAGTCGTTTCGGGTTGCCCGCTACCTCAAATACAATCATATGCAACAGTTATTGTATACACATACCTAATTGTAATAAAAATTGATGTATGATGAGTTATAAATAAATAAGTAAACAAATAAATTAATAAATAAGTTAGCATACAACGCGCGACAGTCGCTTTCTGGCGCTCGCTCCTACCTTGGTCGTGCAGATCTGGTGTTAGCTTATTCATAACGTATAAGTACCAAGTTTGACCGCGCGTGAATTCCAGATGTCGCCACAAAACGGTCGAACGTAAACTGTTGTTATTTTTATATAGACATTGCGTTTCTTTAAACCGAAGTATATTCGAAATTATCCTTTATAAGTGGATGTTACGGTGCGGCAGAAAGTTATCAACTAATGTGTATTTTAAAAATGATTTATTATATTTGCGAATTTAGAGCGTCTAAACGCTTAAGTAGCACGGAATCGATTTTCTTAGTTTTTATCGAGTAAAGTGTTAGGTGTAAAACAAAACAAAAACACATTTATGAATTTCTGACCGCTTAATTAGCACATAATCTATTTAGTTGTTATCAAGTAGTGTTAGAAGTAAAAAAAAACGTATTTAACAATTATTTATTATCATTATAAATTTCTGACCGCTTAATTAGTACATAATCGATTTTTAGTTGTTATATATAAATAAAATTTTAGATGAAAAAAAATATATTCACGAATTTCTGACACTTATATAGCCATATTAAAAAAATTATTACTCTCTTCACAAATTTCAACATATTTCAGACTCTACTTCTTCATTGTAACGCATTCACGACATATTGGGTTGGGATTTACGGTGTTTTATAAATAGCAGGCTTTGTTATCACAATGATTGTATTATGAATACATCATTTATACATTGAACTTCAACTACACTACATATAATATACATTACTATTGTACCGATATGAATGTTTATGATAGGAAAACTTTTACATATTTTCCAATTAAAATTAACTTATTCTTGTGGGTACTTATATTTTGTTATGTATATATGAAGGAAAATTCTTTAGCTAAACGTACAACAACATTTTATCGGGTAAACTGTTAGATGTAAAACAAAAAAATACATGTATAAAATTATTTATGAGTTTCTGATTGCCTAATTAGCATATCATCGATTTTCTTAGTTGTTATCAAGTGTTAGGTGTAAGTTAAAAAATATTGATCATATTTACGAATTTCCTAAATAAAACAGCAATAGGTTAGCTTATACTTTTCTTTAGGTGATGTAACTTATACGGCTTCATTACAAAATGTTATTAAGTGTTTGATGTTTGTTGTATTCGATTCCAATACAGTTTTGATTGAAAATAATGGATAGAAATTTAAATTCTTACGAACATAGAAACGTTGGTCTCCGAGAGGCCATCTGTTGAACAGTGAGGGTTCAACAAGTTGTTATGTTGGATAGTGTAACTACTTCCTGTTGGTAGGTTTGAGCGCTGTATATTAAATTGTTTTGATATGACTCTCGTATGCTAAATTCTTATATTCTTACCTTTGCCCTTGATTAATCAGCCAAATTTCTCAGTTTTCATCGTGTATTTACTAATATTATTTGTTCGCTCTCTTAAAATGCACTTAGCCATAATTTTCTCTCGGAACTTTCATACTACTCAGAAAGATTATGATGATAACGTATCGATAAATCAAATGTATGTTCTTATGGTTTTCAATTAATAGAACTATTAGGTGATATATGTATACCATCATTTCTTTATTCCAATATTTTAAGTATGGGCTATAGAAAGGAAAGTCTTGGTGAACAATAGTATTCACAGTTATATTTAATATTCTTTTATTATCTACAGTACAACTTCAAATCCGAACCTCCAATAATACGAATTCATATCCGGGGTTGGTACGGAAATGTGCGCTTTTTGTAACTTGAAAATACCTTATTTCTGATTTTATTCTGGAATATAGTTCTGGTAAAATTATTGACATGTTATCAATGTTTATTGCGAATACCTACTGTTTCCTTACATAATCGTATGGCAGTTCAATCCATGACGGAGCCTGGCCGACTCAAAACATTAATGTGAAAAGAGAAGTAAATGTAAAGCTGGGTAATGCTATCATGCTCATGAGGGCCTCTACGTTATTGATAAATCATAGTCTCCCATGTGCTAGTCATTTTCCCCATTGAGTTTAGTTGGTTTTCTTACTTTATATTCGGTTCAACTCCGTTGTCTTCTCTGTCTTTTCCCCACAACATCCCCATCAATCTGGATTGTTCCTTGTGTACAGAGTTTGTCGCTAATCTAATATTAGCTAAATTGTTGAACGTTGATGATGGATACTTATCTTATTAATGGCGGTAGTTAGTTTATCGTCTGATATAACCACATTCCGCTGACTATCCTCTATTGTGACAATTTACGTGTATAGAAAAAGGCCGTAATCAAATTTAACATATTAGAGTAGCCTAGTATTGTTGCGTACTTCTTAATCTAAGAAATAAAAACACAAGGAAAGCGTTCAATACGTTTATTGAACAAAAATAGCAAAAATACATAATACAGAAATAGGTATTTCTTAGCATAATTGTATGGTTCACATTCTTAACCTAACACTAAATACACAAAAATATGATTTTTATATAAAGAAAAATAATTCATGTAAATACTCAACAGACGCTGTTGAAAAACCAACAGATCCTATTGATAACGTCAACAGAACCGGCTGAAAAACGAACAGACCCTGTTCAAAAACGAACAGACCCTATTGAAAACGAACAGGGTGAAAAATCTCCATCATTAAACTTTGTGTGTTTCAAAGGTACATAACAATGCATACACATCTGTGGTAGAAGAAGTATGTTTGTTTTAATATGGCGGGATAATTCACTAATTCCCATATACTTTTTCACACATAACCGACAATGTTTACATTCTTAAACTAACACTAGATACAGAAAATGATTTTGATATTGAAATTTTTTTTAATTTAAATAATTTAGTTATTCCAGTGATCAACGTTTTTTAAAACCGTGAGGAACGGAAAATCCATGGTCGTCAAACTTCCTTTTAGTAGAGTTTGGTCTGTATATTTTACTTTCGGTTTTTGTTATAACTCTATGAGAGCTATCACGGCGAAAATTTCTCCCTACGATTTCTATGGGATCTGTTTGATCTAAAACAGCTCTTACAATAGATTCAAAATTTATATTTTGAGAGATTAAAGCTCACCTTTTCATCACATATTGCTTTGGCATACTCTAGTGTAAAAATGCAAATTTTCAACGTTCTTTTTATCGTAATAGAAGTTATTTAAGTAAAAATAAATATAAATAAAGTTTTTACCCACCTGAACACTACTGTATAGTATGATACAGTTATGTGTCTGACCATATCAGATTTTTTAACTGTCTTTGCTAATAGAACACTGTTCGGTTTGAAATATAAAATCTAAATAAAATCAACACAATTAATAGTTTTATTTCATTTTAAACCACTGTTTCCAGGAGAAATACCTGCAAATCGTAGTTTCTTTAAAGATGTTGATAACCAATATTGGGAGTAATTTTGTTTACTTTGTGTATATATCTCTCAATCTAAACTATATAGACTTGATTGTTTTTTTAATCAAAATAAAAAAGTTAATTTATGTCACCTTGTTGTCATCCAACACCAGAAGGTTGAATCTACATACATACATATTTCAGTGTCAATGCAAAAATGAAACGATTGTGTACATTTTACCCTAACCTATCTAAACACTTGTAAGTAAAACACTTTTTTCAAGTTATAAGAAAAAAGGCAAATATTGCAAAAAATATTTTGTTCTTTGTAAATACCTCTTTTGTGACTTTGGACGGCAACATTGTTTCCATTTTACCTGTTGATCGGTATTTAAATACTTGTAAGTAAAACACTTTGTTTCAAGTTATAAGAAAAAAATGCAAAATATTGCAAAAAATATTTTGTCCTTTGTAAATACCGCTTTTGTGACTTTGGACGACAACATTGTTTCCATTTTACCATTTAATGTTAAAAATCATCGATAATTAAAAACATCGATAGTTTTAGTCCAATGTTATCGATATTTTCAAAAAATTTTACCACCGATGTCAAATATCGATAGTTCTTACTTCGATACCCATCCCTACTTCAAACTAACTACGATGAACCGCTTCGAGCATGCCTATCTCAATCTATTTCGTCTACAACTAATTAATTTCAACCGTTTCGAGCATATAATCTGTGATACGCGTCGTCAATGTAATAAAATTAATGTGTTAATCGTGGCAACACTTTATTTTAACGAAATTGTTTGTGTTTGTATTGTTAATATATAAAATAATGTGTAATATGTTTTGGATGTGAACATTTGAACAACACAGCAATTATACTTTTACTATATATTTTTATTTTGCAAATGTATATTTTTAAGCTATGATTGTTTGTATTTAATTTACCTGAATTATTCAGAGATACGATTAAATACAATTTTTTTTTAATTGACTGAAAACGTAGATAGGCGCGTTGTAATATACTTTTCGTATTTCCTTTCCATGTTCTTATATCTTTATCAGTTTTAATTGATTAATAAAAAAGTTATACCATCTTATGATATGTATCATATTTATCGGAAAAGGTGAACCCTGACCAAATTTTGTAGAAACGACCTCTATGCTTAAGACGACAATGTTGTCAAAGGAAACAATCGGTGAAATAAAAATCTGAATCTCATATTGCATATTGATAAACACTAATTAAGAATAAATAAATAAAAGACAAAGTTCTTCACTGTTCATGTATTTATTTATTTATTCTCGTTAGTACTGGTTTCTCTTATTGAACATTATCAACTAACGCAAAAAATATATATAGTATAAACTAACACAACATATTCAATTTCTTAATCTATCACCAGAATGAAAAAACGTGAACAAAATTCTTAATAGCACGCTCTAAATGTAATCTCGTGCAACAAGTATATCCTACAAGGTCAGTGGTCACAATTTAAAAACCGTTTATGTGATGAAAAAGCGCCTCAGTGTATGCAACCATAACCCCAGACATCGACCTACAAGTATATGCTACAAGGTCAGTGGTCACAATTTAAAAACCGTTTATGCGATGAAAAGGCGCCTCAGTGTATGCAACCATAACCCCAGACATCCACCTACAAGACATCGAACAAATATGAGAAAAGGGGAAGTGTAAAACCTGTTCACTTGCGTGACCCCCACACATAACTAATTAAGAAGTATACTGTTTCACATATCTCAATCTATTTCGTCTTCAAACTAACTAATATGAACTGCTTCGAGCGTATAATCCCTTAATATAATATTAATATATGTTATTTACTGTTATGGTACATTCAATTCAATATAAACAATATATAACATTCAATATAAGACTGTATGTTATATGTGAGAACTTGATTTCTCACTACTTTCCTGCAAGAAGTGATTCGGTTGGAGCTACATTGGCACCCATTAGCACTTCTTCTCCAGTGTCATATATGTTAGTCATATATGTCAATCATGACACAAAACGATAACAAACTAATAGTATTAACTGAATATTATAACATTATCTGTGATGAAAATAAGATTGCTGTTTACTATTGTTTAAATTTTGGGTTATGTTGTCAAACCAGTGTTGCTTATTTTTTACTTTAGGATTTTTGTATTGTATTGTAACTGTATTTACTTTAATTAGTGTAGATAATATAAAATACTTGTTAATAAATGAAATTTTAAAATTTCATGTTGTCAAACCAGTGTTGCTTATTTTTTACTTTAGGATTTTTGTATTGTATTGTAACTGTATTTACTTTAATTAGTGTAGATAATATAAAATACTTGTTAATAAATGAAATTTTAAAATTTCATTTATTAACAAGTATTTTATATTATCTACACTAATTAAAGTAAATACAGTTACAATACAATACAAAAATCCTAAAGTAAAAAATAAGCAACACTGGTTTGACAACATAACCCAAAATTTAAACAATAGTAAACAGCAATCTTATTTTCATCACAGATAATGTTATAATATTCAGTTAATACTATTAGTTTGTTATCGTTTTGTGTCATGATTGACATATATGACTAACATATATGACACTGGAGAAGAAGTGCTAATGGGTGCCAATGTAGCTCCAACCGAATCACTTCTTGCAGGAAAGTAGTGAGAAATCAAGTTCTCACATATAACATACAGTCTTATATTGAATGTTATATATTGTTTATATTGAATTGAATGTACCATAACAGTAAATAACATATATTAATATTATATTAAGGGATTATACGCTCGAAGCAGTTCATATTAGTTAGTTTGAAGACGAAATAGATTGAGATATGTGAAACAGTATACTTCTTAATTAGTTATGTGTGGGGGTCACGCAAGTGAACAGGTTTTACACTTCCCCTTTTCTCATATTTGTTCGATGTCTTGTAGGTGGATGTCTGGGGTTATGGTTGCATACACTGAGGCGCCTTTTCATCGCATAAACGGTTTTTAAATTGTGACCACTGACCTTGTAGCATATACTTGTAGGTCGATGTCTGGGGTTATGGTTGCATACACTGAGGCGCTTTTTCATCACATAAACGGTTTTTAAATTGTGACCACTGACCTTGTAGGATATACTTGTTGCACGAGATTACATTTAGAGCGTGCTATTAAGAATTTTGTTCACGTTTTTTCATTCTGGTGATAGATTAAGAAATTGAATATGTTGTGTTAGTTTATACTATATATATTTTTTGCGTTAGTTGATAATGTTCAATAAGAGAAACCAGTACTAACGAGAATAAATAAATAAATACATGAACAGTGAAGAACTTTGTCTTTTATTTATTTATTCTTAATTAGTGTTTATCAATATGCAATATGAGATTCAGATTTTTATTTCACCGATTGTTTCCTTTGACAACATTGTCGTCTTAAGCATAGAGGTCGTTTCTACAAAATTTGGTCAGGGTTCACCTTTTCCGATAAATATGATACATATCATAAGATGGTATAACTTTTTTATTAATCAATTAAAACTGATAAAGATATAAGAACATGGAAAGGAAATACGAAAAGTATATTACAACGCGCCTATCTACGTTTTCAGTCAATTAAAAAAAAATTGTATTTAATCGTATCTCTGAATAATTCAGGTAAATTAAATACAAACAATCATAGCTTAAAAATATACATTTGCAAAATAAAAATATATAGTAAAAGTATAATTGCTGTGTTGTTCAAATGTTCACATCCAAAACATATTACACATTATTTTATATATTAACAATACAAACACAAACAATTTCGTTAAAATAAAGTGTTGCCACGATTAACACATTAATTTTATTACATTGACGACGCGTATCACAGATTATATGCTCGAAACGGTTGAAATTAATTAGTTGTAGACGAAATAGATTGAGATAGGCATGCTCGAAGCGGTTCATCGTAGTTAGTTTGAAGTAGGGATGGGTATCGAAGTAAGAACTATCGATATTTGACATCGGTGGTAAAATTTTTTGAAAATATCGATAACATTGGACTAAAACTATCGATGTTTTTAATTATCGATGATTTTTAACATTAAATGGTAAAATGGAAACAATGTTGTCGTCCAAAGTCACAAAAGCGGTATTTACAAAGGACAAAATATTTTTTGCAATATTTTGCATTTTTTTCTTATAACTTGAAACAAAGTGTTTTACTTACAAGTATTTAAATACCGATCAACAGGTAAAATGGAAACAATGTTGCCGTCCAAAGTCACAAAAGAGGTATTTACAAAGAACAAAATATTTTTTGCAATATTTGCCTTTTTTCTTATAACTTGAAAAAAGTGTTTTACTTACAAGTGTTTAGATAGGTTAGGGTAAAATGTACACAATCGTTTCATTTTTGCATTGACACTGAAATATGTATGTATGTAGATTCAACCTTCTGGTGTTGGATGACAACAAGGTGACATAAATTAACTTTTTTATTTTGATTAAAAAAACAATCAAGTCTATATAGTTTAGATTGAGAGATATATACACAAAGTAAACAAAATTACTCCCAATATTGGTTATCAACATCTTTAAAGAAACTACGATTTGCAGGTATTTCTCCTGGAAACAGTGGTTTAAAATGAAATAAAACTATTAATTGTGTTGATTTTATTTAGATTTTATATTTCAAACCGAACAGTGTTCTATTAGCAAAGACAGTTAAAAAATCTGATATGGTCAGACACATAACTGTATCATACTATACAGTAGTGTTCAGGTGGGTAAAAACTTTATTTATATTTATTTTTACTTAAATAACTTCTATTACGATAAAAAGAACGTTGAAAATTTGCATTTTTACACTAGAGTATGCCAAAGCAATATGTGATGAAAAGGTGAGCTTTAATCTCTCAAAATATAAATTTTGAATCTATTGTAAGAGCTGTTTTAGATCAAACAGATCCCATAGAAATCGTAGGGAGAAATTTTCGCCGTGATAGCTCTCATAGAGTTATAACAAAAACCGAAAGTAAAATATACAGACCAAACTCTACTAAAAGGAAGTTTGACGACCATGGATTTTCCGTTCCTCACGGTTTTAAAAAACGTTGATCACTGGAATAACTAAATTATTTAAATTAAAAAAAATTTCAATATCAAAATCATTTTCTGTATCTAGTGTTAGTTTAAGAATGTAAACATTGTCGGTTATGTGTGAAAAAGTATATGGGAATTAGTGAATTATCCCGCCATATTAAAACAAACATACTTCTTCTACCACAGATGTGTATGCATTGTTATGTACCTTTGAAACACACAAAGTTTAATGATGGAGATTTTTCACCCTGTTCGTTTTCAATAGGGTCTGTTCGTTTTTGAACAGGGTCTGTTCGTTTTTCAGCCGGTTCTGTTGACGTTATCAATAGGATCTGTTGGTTTTTCAACAGCGTCTGTTGAGTATTTACATGAATTATTTTTCTTTATATAAAAATCATATTTTTGTGTATTTAGTGTTAGGTTAAGAATGTGAACCATACAATTATGCTAAGAAATACCTATTTCTGTATTATGTATTTTTGCTATTTTTGTTCAATAAACGTATTGAACGCTTTCCTTGTGTTTTTATTTCTTAGATTAAGAAGTACGCAACAATACTAGGCTACTCTAATATGTTAAATTTGATTACGGCCTTTTTCTATACACGTAAATTGTCACAATAGAGGATAGTCAGCGGAATGTGGTTATATCAGACGATAAACTAACTACCGCCATTAATAAGATAAGTATCCATCATCAACGTTCAACAATTTAGCTAATATTAGATTAGCGACAAACTCTGTACACAAGGAACAATCCAGATTGATGGGGATGTTGTGGGGAAAAGACAGAGAAGACAACGGAGTTGAACCGAATATAAAGTAAGAAAACCAACTAAACTCAATGGGGAAAATGACTAGCACATGGGAGACTATGATTTATCAATAACGTAGAGGCCCTCATGAGCATGATAGCATTACCCAGCTTTACATTTACTTCTCTTTTCACATTAATGTTTTGAGTCGGCCAGGCTCCGTCATGGATTGAACTGCCATACGATTATGTAAGGAAACAGTAGGTATTCGCAATAAACATTGATAACATGTCAATAATTTTACCAGAACTATATTCCAGAATAAAATCAGAAATAAGGTATTTTCAAGTTACAAAAAGCGCACATTTCCGTACCAACCCCGGATATGAATTCGTATTATTGGAGGTTCGGATTTGAAGTTGTACTGTAGATAATAAAAGAATATTAAATATAACTGTGAATACTATTGTTCACCAAGACTTTCCTTTCTATAGCCCATACTTAAAATATTGGAATAAAGAAATGATGGTATACATATATCACCTAATAGTTCTATTAATTGAAAACCATAAGAACATACATTTGATTTATCGATACGTTATCATCATAATCTTTCTGAGTAGTATGAAAGTTCCGAGAGAAAATTATGGCTAAGTGCATTTTAAGAGAGCGAACAAATAATATTAGTAAATACACGATGAAAACTGAGAAATTTGGCTGATTAATCAAGGGCAAAGGTAAGAATATAAGAATTTAGCATACGAGAGTCATATCAAAACAATTTAATATACAGCGCTCAAACCTACCAACAGGAAGTAGTTACACTATCCAACATAACAACTTGTTGAACCCTCACTGTTCAACAGATGGCCTCTCGGAGACCAACGTTTCTATGTTCGTAAGAATTTAAATTTCTATTCATTATTTTCAATCAAAACTGTATTGGAATCGAATACAACAAACATCAAACACTTAATAACATTTTGTAATGAAGCCGTATAAGTTACATCACCTAAAGAAAAGTATAAGCTAACCTATTGCTGTTTTATTTAGGAAATTCGTAAATATGATCAATATTTTTTAACTTACACCTAACACTTGATAACAACTAAGAAAATCGATGATATGCTAATTAGGCAATCAGAAACTCATAAATAATTTTATACATGTATTTTTTTGTTTTACATCTAACAGTTTACCCGATAAAATGTTGTTGTACGTTTAGCTAAAGAATTTTCCTTCATATATACATAACAAAATATAAGTACCCACAAGAATAAGTTAATTTTAATTGGAAAATATGTAAAAGTTTTCCTATCATAAACATTCATATCGGTACAATAGTAATGTATATTATATGTAGTGTAGTTGAAGTTCAATGTATAAATGATGTATTCATAATACAATCATTGTGATAACAAAGCCTGCTATTTATAAAACACCGTAAATCCCAACCCAATATGTCGTGAATGCGTTACAATGAAGAAGTAGAGTCTGAAATATGTTGAAATTTGTGAAGAGAGTAATAATTTTTTTAATATGGCTATATAAGTGTCAGAAATTCGTGAATATATTTTTTTTCATCTAAAATTTTATTTATATATAACAACTAAAAATCGATTATGTACTAATTAAGCGGTCAGAAATTTATAATGATAATAAATAATTGTTAAATACGTTTTTTTTTACTTCTAACACTACTTGATAACAACTAAATAGATTATGTGCTAATTAAGCGGTCAGAAATTCATAAATGTGTTTTTGTTTTGTTTTACACCTAACACTTTACTCGATAAAAACTAAGAAAATCGATTCCGTGCTACTTAAGCGTTTAGACGCTCTAAATTCGCAAATATAATAAATCATTTTTAAAATACACATTAGTTGATAACTTTCTGCCGCACCGTAACATCCACTTATAAAGGATAATTTCGAATATACTTCGGTTTAAAGAAACGCAATGTCTATATAAAAATAACAACAGTTTACGTTCGACCGTTTTGTGGCGACATCTGGAATTCACGCGCGGTCAAACTTGGTACTTATACGTTATGAATAAGCTAACACCAGATCTGCACGACCAAGGTAGGAGCGAGCGCCAGAAAGCGACTGTCGCGCGTTGTATGCTAACTTATTTATTAATTTATTTGTTTACTTATTTATTTATAACTCATCATACATCAATTTTTATTACAATTAGGTATGTGTATACAATAACTGTTGCATATGATTGTATTTGAGGTAGCGGGCAACCCGAAACGACTTCTTCCAACTGAGAAGTGACCATACTCATCTAAAACAAGCAGGTAACCGGTCATTACTCATTAGCCACAATAACATTTATTTTTAGCATTTTGTTCTCTCTCTTTATCCTCCTCCACCGCGTTGTCCTTGTTGCATCGGATTTTATTTTATCATTTTGTTCTCTCTCTTTATCCTCCTCCACCGCGTTGTCCTTGTTGTATCAGATTTTATTTTAGCGGATTTAACATTAAGCCGATTCTGGAACTCCTCATTTTTATACCTGCATACGATTTACGACGATGGTTCAGTTTATTGAAAATATTTATTTATCTACCCGCATGCTTACATTACGATAAATATACTCCGGAATCTTGAGCTAAGATATAGAGTATAAAACCAATGTCTATTTACGATAGTGCAAAGGATTTTTATGTGGTAGTAACGAGTTTGACTTGTAGCCGTAACAGTAATATAATTAATTAGTGGGTTGCAAAAATCACCGTGAAATATTTAATAATGGTATTCTGTTTGGTTAAAAATGGACAAAAAAAAGGAATCGAGCATCAAAGTGTGGGCTCATTTTACAACTGTTCAAATATTATCCATAATACTGTTTTCTTATTGGCAAGTGCGTAAATGTATGCTGTATAAGTTACAACACATTCTATACAGCTAGAACGGAATGTATGATTTCGAAAAATTGAACTAAAATGATGTCGAAAAATATCTAGCAATGGTGCTTTGGGACAACATGTGTTGGAACGGCTTCCTCATTGAATAAGATGTATCAAATGTTAAATCAGTTGTTAAAAGTTTTTTCAGTAAAATGTGACCGACGCTAAGCACAGAGGAGAAGTTCACATATAAAAATTATTGTGAGCAGTATCAGAAGACGAATTGTTATTAGAAACAATATGAAAATCATTCGATGGTGTAATATATATGCGATAAAATGTATACGATTTCTAAACACAGTATTATATATATAAATGGAATCGGAATAATATATCTTACATCTTTTTAATTCAATCATATTATGCGACAAGCTTTTTCAAATCGTTGAAACGCTGTATACAAAATACAAAATCTCGATATAAACCTGTCTTCGATGTTAATTCAGCATTTCGGCGTATACAAAAATAATTTAAAATTAGTTCCTGTGTTTACCCGTATGAATGCGCAGTTATTGCTTTATTGTTACAAAATACGGTGGTGTGCCAACCAATAAAACGTGGTATTCCTTATGATGCAAAAAAAATTTCGACAACCATCTAAAAACTCTAAAAGAGTTCGCTATACACGCTATAACCTCATAATTAGTATAATTCCGTGTGTTTTCATTTTAATGCATATACTTTAATAAAGAAAACAAGTAATTCATTAAAAATTAGCTTTAAGACAATTTAAATTTTCTTATTATTCTTCTTTAAATATGTATTCGGCATCATACATGTAAATATGTCGTATTTACACGTATTAATAACAACATTAATAACACCGTGTAAATACACTTAGGTAATAATATAACTCTCTAAACACCTTTAATAACTACATTTGTACGTACAATATCAGTAAACGTACTAATAAAATATTTTAAATATAGTACGAAAATGTACCAATGCAGTGGTCTTGCTTACCAGGTTTGATCTTAAAACCGGTAACCGTCGTGGTAATTAATTCTCGAGCTATGGTATCATAACATCGGTGCGATGAATTGTATGGGAACTTGTTTCATATAGGTCCATACTGTAAAATAGCATTATTCCATATGTATAAGAGGCACACCTCCTCGCAATATATGTATGCGCTCTTTGTATGCAAAGCTAATAAGCTATAACCCCTGATTAGTTGGTAATATATTGCTTAATATATAAAATGCAACATTGCTCTCTACGTGTATACATATCGAGGTCGATAGGTTCAGTGGCTAGTCGCGTCGCGTCGCTTATGCATTTGGATTTAGGAATAGTTCTTAACCCCGAGCGGTATTTTAATAACTATAGATAACTCGGCGTTTTTCGCAATTTTTCTCTTTTTATTATGCTCGTATGACTTTTACGTTATACCGAATCGAGAGCCTCTTCATTTTTATACCTGCATAC
>CAWYPV010000064.1:0-55000 GCA_963966075.1 Aphodius sticticus | reverse complement strand
TGAAAGACACAAGTTCAAAACAAAGGCTAGCGGAGAAGAAACAACCCCCGCAACCCGCTTCAACAGAAAACTAGATATCCCATCAAATCCACTTGATCTGGACGTTTTTAGCTTCGCAATAATGCCTTCAATATCAATATGGCTTATAGGTGGCATAAAAAATGACGCAGACGTCGAACTAATATTACTGCAAAGAAACTCTGAGTCAATATCCCCTTGAAAAGTAGCACATATATCCTGAATTGTTGAAAGGAAGTAACGATTAAAGCAGTTCGCGGCAGCAGTCCCAACTAGCTGGGTGCCATTCACGTCAGTTCCACATCAGCCATACCACGCGAAGGTTTCAGTGTAAGATTAGACTTAATAACTGACCATGCTGCAGCACTTTTGTTTTGAGATGTTAAAATGAGATTATCGTGGTAACTGCGCTTAGCAGTGGCGTACCTAGAGCTTTTGCCGCCTGGGGCGGCCACCAATTTGCCGCCCTTTCTAAGTCAATCAAAATTAAGTGATGGTGGTTATTAACATTACCTGGACATCAACACAAATTAATAAACAAAAATTTTATTTATTTTCCTTAAATAGATTGTACCCATGGATTGTACAAATACAATATACATATAATAATGTATATAACACGTAAGCGTGTTTATAAATTCATCTTTCTTGCTTTTTATTCGAAAATTCTTGAAGAATATAATCAAAACTTATTAGTATTATCTGTTGGCTTTTTCTCTATAGAAAGTATCGCTAGATTTTGCCATCTTAAATCGCTCATTGTTGAACGAAGATAGATTTTTAGCAATTTTACGTTGGAAAAGCTGCTTTCGCAACTGACGACACTTACGGCTATTTTAAAAAAATTCTTAGCAATATTACTATGTTTGGAACAGAGTTTCCCAGCCTGTACTTTTGAATAAATATTAAAAGTTTAAGAGGCCTTTCAAAACTTGTGTTTACAAGATTACATGATATTAGGAAATCATACTTTTCTGCAAGGACATGTAGTTGCTTAAAACGAACTGTTATTTCTTGGAGAACTCTATCCAGTGACAAAAGCATTTCCCGTTGTATCTCCTCTTCTAAAATATATCCCCACGTCTCGCGAATATTCACCACTCATAATCTTTTTCCTTCTAACTCGACGCTCAGTGGAAATCTCCACCTCTTCACACATTTTTTTTGGCGCGACTGCGTTTTGCTATAGAGTGTCCATTTGTAAAAAAATTGTTTTAAGTTTGATGGATATTTAACCCCTTTGTTTGGAGGTATTGTTGTGGGTCGTTAACTTCCAGAAGGACGGATTCGCATTAAATTAAGCTAGCACAGAAAAGAAAAAGATTTCAATGAGTGGAGTAATATTCCAGCATCTGATCGTGTTTTAATACTTTTTCCTCAGATGCCGCACTTAAAATGTTTTTGAATTGTTTTTTCTTTCAATTATTGTTACTATATACTTCTACTCTTGCGTTCCAACGAGTTTTACACGTGCTTAACAGGTTGACCAGTGACAGAAAGTCAAATATCTCATCAATGAGCGGAAGACGAAAAAACGAAAACAAGTGTTCGATAGTCCCAAAAAATGTTGAGGAATTTATTGTAACAGAAGCTGCATGTATACATACCAAGTTTAAAGAATGATTTGTACATACTTATCCACAAGCAGAATTTTCTGTTATTGCAACGTGCTTGACCGAAAGAGTCGCTGTTTGCAAAAAAGTCGTTACAGAAATTATTAGCAGCTGAGTTGTTTAAAATCATTGATTCTGTTGATAACAACATTATTGTAGTGTTTTTATTTTGAAATAAATTAGTCAGAACTATAAAAAACGCCGCCCCAGAATATGTGCCGCCCGGGGCGGACCGCCCCCCTCTAGGTACGCCACTGGCGCTTAGACTCTTGAATCATTCTACAATAATATTCATTATATTCCTTATAAAAACTTTTAAAACCTCCGTACTTCTTACTAAGATCGGCAATCAATGAAACTTTTTGGCGCATATTAAGAATTCCATTTGTCAGCCATTTAACCCGAGATTCACGCTTCCGACTCCTTATCGGTGGAAAAGCAACCTCAAAGTAGTAAGTTATAATATTGAGGAATATATCAAACGCTACTTCAGCATTTGCCTCCTCAAGAACCAATTCTCAATTCTCATTCTTCAAAAAATCAGCAAAAATTCTTATAGTTTCATCATTTATACACCTGAAAAAAACTAGGCTAGTACTACAGCTGTTGCCATAACAAAAACTAAACGATTGAGCATAATGATCACTAAGATTCGCTTTAATGACTATACCATGAGATTCAGTCTCGGAAAAACCTGATACTAGAATATTGTCGCTTACCGTGGAGCTGGTATTTGTGACCCGTGTTGGTTCGTTGATTGTTATTTCTATATCAAAAGTTTTTAACAAATCCTTAAATGACCGTGTGTTATTATTATCTACTTGCATAACGTTGTTATACAGCGAAATAAAAATTTTTATTAAACATAAATTCAATCGTATTAAGAACGTTCAATTCAAATTAGAAATCGTTGGACCAACATTATATTTCCTTGTTTTAAAGCGTTTTATGTACATTAAATTTTAATGCTTTTTAAACGTCTTAATCACGAGCATTAGACGTTAGTCGTTATATATTTAACGTTTCTTTTGTAGCTGGATATACATATACGTTTATGAAACGTCTGGCTTATAAATGCTGGTTATAAAATGTTTAAAATAAGTTAGAAATGCTTGGAACAGCTTTTTGTAATTTAAAAAAAAAATAAAAAGCGTTTGAATAGCGAGAATTAAAACTTTTACCGATTAGTATTGCCGATTTCTCCCGATGGAGATGGCGCGTAATTCATATCGAGCTTCCATCGACCACGTAGAGATGGCGCTTTTACTTCTCGTCGCACTACAACGCTTTGGGCGCGTATTTTTTGATAGTCTGAACTGCTTACATGCTATCCCGGGTAATTACACAACGTTCATCACAACGTTAATTAAGCATTTACAATTTACGATGTTTTAAGGGCGGATTCCGTTTTTTTTTGCGCTAAAATTAGCGCCTCTTAGAATTTTTTTTGGCGAGACTATGTATAAATCGATTCCAAATTTGGTACAAGTATTTACTAGCTTATTAAGTATTTACAAAAAAAAAATAATAAAAAAAATATGATAAAACACGCACACTATCCACCCGCTACCATGACGCTGCGCGAAGATCTGCGGTCACTGGTTGGCATGATTGGGTGACTCTAGGGGAACTGAAATAAAATTTTCGAATAGCTGCCTACTCTGAACATAAATAGTTATAGTTTGATGAACCAGAAAGTAAAAAATATTTATATTTGAGGAAACGGTGACTTGTCAAACTCAAAATATCGATTTTTCGCAAAAAATTGACAATGCTTTTCTCTATGAAAAAAAAACTATATAAGTTTATTATTGCATTTCTGGTTCATCAAACGATAAAGGGGTGTTTGCTGAACATCCAGCTAAAATTTGAAGTCAATCGGTCAATCAGTTTTTGAAATATTATGCCAACCGTTCGCTGAAAAACTGTTTTGAGAAAAACACGCTTAAAGTTTTAAGTACAGTTTATAATGTGTCGTAAGTACATCGAGTACTTACAGTATTTTTCTGATAATCTTCAAATGGGGGTGTTTGCTGAACATCCAGCTAAAATTTGAAGTCAATCGGTCAATCAGTTTTTGAAATATTATGCCAACCGTTCGCTGAAAAACTGTTTTGAGAAAAACACGCTTAAAGTTTTAAGTACAGTTTATAATGTGTCGTAAGTACATCGAGTACTTACAGTATTTTTCTGATAATCTTCAAATGTCTCATTTTGAGCCATTTGCTCAATTCTACGCCTTGTTCGAGCTTATTTTTCAGCCTAGAGCGAACCTCTCGACGTACCTTGGTCACTATTAATCAACAAAATTAATCAACCATTTGCAATATCATGAATGGCAGTACAATTTGTGTGTATATTCATCGATCCAAATGACATATTCCACGGTGTCAGATTTTGATTTCCAAAACTTACAGGCCTGACAATAGTATGATTGCACGGCAAGGTCGACTACTTTGTTTGCATATTTCCCAATAAGTATTGTGATTCCATACAATGATCCCATGCAAGTGTGACTTCTATACTTTCTTGTCCCATGCCCATGTCCCACAGATAAATCTGGAATTGGATTTCCGTGCTAGCATTCTCTTCGTTTACTTTTCGAGCACTTATGGATTCACCAAACTGAACTTGTTCTTTGCGCTGTTTATAAATGCCGAGTTGAGGGATAGCAGTGAAAACCGACAGGAAAGCGAAAATGTGATAACCATGATCTGGATAAAATATAAATATTTTCTTCGTCTTCTGCTGACGACAATTTATTGGGAAACGTACTAGCAAATGTTTCATGAGTTGTCTGTCAGCACGTGTAGGAGTACTTCTTATCAATGGCTGTTCACTACAGAATTTTGCAGAATAGTAAACAACAATTTGGAAGATTTTTCGGCTTAAAAAAATTTTAACTCGAGCGGAAAAATCCATCGAATAACGCCGCCCGGTCGGATCGCCCTTCCGACCGGGCTCCATATTTTTACCACCCGCGCGCCGTCGGCTAATGTCCTATAACTTGGCTAATTTTGCGAATTTTGCCTTGAAACTTCGTACACACATTCTTAAGACCTTAATAACGATGTTAAAAAAATATCAAATATTTTCACCAGAAAACCGGAATCCTCCCTTAAAGTCGTTTGTAACAAGTTGTCGGTACGTTACCTTTCGTTTAAGACAACGCCTACGATTAACTAAACAAATACATTACACTGGCCAACAAAATTTGACCGACTTCCAATTGCCGGACAAATGACAACTGATTCGGATAGAGGTTTTTCTCAGGAATCCGAATCTGAACACAGAAATACTGAATTGGCTCCAGTTTTTTCAAAAAACAGTGTTAAAGGTGCAAAAAATACGCTTTTTCGCTACTTTTGCAGACATGCCAAACAATAACGTAATGTAGTAGAAGTTTGTAAGTAGGGTCAAATTAAACTTTGAACCTTTTCCTTTAAGAGCATATAGCGAGAAATCGGATGACATAAACTTTGAACTTTTCACACCACCTTTTTATAGCAGCGCGCGCCAATTACGCCACCGTATCGTACGGAGCGCACTGCTTGTTTCTTTATTTATAAATTGCTGTGGCCAAATAAAAAGTTGTCGGAAAAATGACAACTAATTTCGATAGGATTTTTCCCATGGAATCCGAATCTGAAACCAGAAATAATGAATTGGCTACAGTTTTTTTTTTGAGAGGTAGTGTGAAAAATGCAAAACACTACAACAATAAGGTAAATTAATTAATATCCCTTGGTTTACAAGTTTCAGAATAAAATACCCCTAACGATTTATAGGGTCAGTGTAATATATAGTAGGTAAATCTTTTTATAGTATATTTTGCCAACAAATACTTAATAACTGATTTATAAAGATAACAGGATAATATATTACCTGAACAAATATAGTTGCTACTATTGTCTAGGTTTTATTCACCTCTCCCACTAGTAATTGAAAATTAATGTGAATTTTCTGTTAGTAGCTAATTAAGAACGGATTAAGCAAGTTTTAACATTTTTACCGAAAACAACCTTTTACTTAACAAAAATAAGCAGCCTTTGGTTGCCCGTTTATACAAACTTAATAACTACTTATTAAGTAGTTATTTAGCTACTTGTTTGTATATGTTGGCCATATATAACTTACGCTCCTGGAACTCCTAGCATATGCTTTCCAATCCGCTTGGTTTGTGGAAGAAAAACGTGATTCTTCACTTTTGTGTAGTTCAAGTTCTGTTGCCTTAAAGTTTCGCATAAATATGAATTCGTCAAGAGAAGGCTGCGTTAACAATCCAGATGTATTCTGCTTTATTTGTGGGGTATATACTTTGAAAAAGTATAGAAAAAACATTACTGAATTTGTGCAAGAAGCATATCTTGCTTATTTTGGTATTGCAATTAGCAAACAGGATAAGTACTGGATTCCCCACAAGGTTTGCAAAGTGTGTGTGGAGTCGCTGCGACAATGGACTAAGGGAAACAGGCGACATATAAACATTGGCTTTCCTATGATGTGGTCAGAACCGAGAAATCACCATGATGATTGTTATTTTTGCGCTGTAGATGTGAAAGGCTTTAATGGAAGCAAGAAACGTACTTGGGAATATCCTATTTTGGAGTCAGCTAAGCGTCCCATGCCCCACAGAGAAGACATGCCAATACCACAAGTACCAATTGTTATGTCACAGCGAGAGTATCCATGGTCAGATGACGAAGTATTCCCTAACGCAGAGAGTACGATTTATTCGGGCAGCGAAAGCGAAGATGAGACTGCAGAAAAATTTTCTCAGAATGAGTTAAATGATTTGGTGCGAGATCTAAGGCTGTCAAAAGAAGACGCTGAAATTTTAGCATCCAGATTAAAAGTAAAGAAATGTCTACACCGAGAAGTTAAAATAACAGCTTTCAGAACAAGGGAGCTGGCAATTCTACCATATTTTAGTGAAAATGAAGAGTTTGTTTATTGTCATGATGTCGCAGGACTTCTGTTAAACATGGGTGTGCTGGAATATCGACCAGAAGACTGGCGGCTCTTTATTGACAGCTCTACAAGAAGCTTAAAATGTGTTTTATTGCACAATGGAAATCGGTATGCATCCATTCCAATAGGACACTCAACAAAGCTAAAGGAAGAATATGAAAATATAAAAATTGTTTTGGAGAAGATCCGTTATCAAGAGCACCAGTGGCCTGTTTGCGTTGACTTAAAGATGGTGAACTTCTTGCTTGGACAACAAAGTGGATACACCAAGTATCCTTGCTTTATTTGTCTGTGGGATAGTAGAGCAAACGATCATTGGACAAAAAAGGATTGGCCATTAAGAGAGAGCATGACCGTCGGTGTAGCAAACGTTGTGAAGGAGTCATTGATTGCTAGGGAAAAAATTATTCTTCCACCACTCCACATAAAGTTGGGGTTAATGAAACTATTTGTGAAAGCCTTAAACAAAAATGGTGAATGTTTTAAGTATATTTGCAGATCATTTCCTCGACTGAGCATGGAGAAATTAACGGCAGGAATTTTTAATGGTCCGCAGATTCGGAAACTAATCAAGGATTTAGGCTTCCAAAAATCTATGACTGATATTGAAGTTTCTGCATGGTGCAGTTTTGTCTCAGTTGTAAAGAATTTCTTAGGCAACAACAAAGCAGAAAATTACAAAGACATAGTAGAAACCATGCTCCATAATTTTGATAAACTAGGTGTTCATATGAGCATTAAAATACATTATCTTCATAGCCACCTAGACAGATTTCCAGAAAACCTTGGCGATTTTAGTGAGGAACAAGGGGAACGGTTTCATCAGGATATAAAGGTCATGGAGGAAAGATATCAAGGCAGATGGGATGTGCACATGATGGCGGACTATTGTTGGAACCTCCAACGTGACTGATCTAAAGAACACAGAAGAAGATCTTACAAGCGGAGTTTTTCTAAATCTTAAGTAAATATCATAATAGTGTGTTTGAATTAGGTATTTGTAAATAGAAATAAATTTGTAAAAAAAGTTCTATTCTCTTTTCATGCTTTCTGTCTAAAATTCATGTCTAAAATTAAAGCAAATGTTCTAAAACTGTTATCAAATTCGGAATCAACAACATAAAATCACCCTATATTTAAATCTAATACGAATACTAAACGAAGACAGCAGTGTCCGCCTCTGCCGTTAGGAAAAGTGTGCAACGTTTCAATTGACACGCGCTCCTATTAAAATGCGAGCCAAAACTGCAGTTTACACCACGTGACCAGTTTTACACCAGTTTACATTATCAAAAAGCAGTAGCTTCAAAGTTTTATTTGACCAACACAGAAACTTCTATAACGTCGAGTTATTGTTTTGCATGTGTTTAGGAATTTCAAGAAGTAAAAAACACGTTTTTTGCAAATTTAACGCTGTCTTGCGCTAAAACTGGAGCCAACTCACTATTTCTCTTATCAGATTCGGATTCCACAGGTAAAATCCTATCGAAATCAGTTTTCATTTTTGCGGCAACTTTTTATTTGACCAGTGCAATGTATAAATAAAGGAACAATCAGTGCGGTCCGTGCGGTGCTGCAATTGGCGTGCTCCTCATAAAAAAAGTGGTGTAAAATGTTCAAAGTTTATGCCATCCCATTTCGCGCTATATATTCTTAAAGCAGAAGGTTCAAAGTATTATTTGATCCTAATTACAAACTTCTACTACATTACGTTATTGTTTGGCATGTCTGCAAAAGTAGCAAAAAAGCGTCTTTTTTGCACATTTAACACTGTTTTTCGAAAAAACTAGAGCCAATTCAGTATTTCTGCGTTCAGATTCGGATTCCTGAGAAAAAACTCTATCCGAATCAGTTGTCATTTGTCCGGCAATTTTTTTTGTTGGCCAGTGTTATTGTTCATAAAACGTTGACTACCGGTTGGTAAGAGCCATTTAAAACAAAGTTTTAACGCGATTTTTAATCGATTTGCATGACGTTTACATCATGTTGTCGTTGTTACAACGTTTGGTTTCTTGTAATTTTTTAACGCTTTTTAAACGTAGGTGTGTTTTCTGGGTTGCTACCACAGAGTAGTCAAAGTATCAACTTATATTAAAGTATATATATGTATGTATATATATATATATATATATATATATATATATATATATATATATTGGAGAAAAGCTTCTTTGATCGTGATATTGTAGAGAGTAGGTTAGTTGGGTGTTCGATCAATTCAATATTCGAAAAACTCGCTTTGTTTGTTAATTGCTATATTTCGAACCTTTTATGGGTTCTTCTTCAGGCAATAAAAAATCTACAATAAGAGAACAAGCACAGAATGAGCAGTCAGAACAATCATAATTAAAATACAACACTCACGTGGAGTTATATGAGGCGGTAAGAAATGTGTGATGAAACATTAACATTTAACGACACTACGGCAAAATACATCTAATAAGTCTATGACTTCGAACAAAACACATTTGTACACAACAAAACAAACGGGACGACAGATGTTAGCGACTAAGCTTGAGTTGTTTGCTGAATATATGTTAGTTTTGTGATGATTTTTGTCAAACTGTAAAATGTTGGAATAAATGATACTGAGGCAATAAGTATCTTTTTTAAAATGTACGGTGTTATCAGTTAGATTTATATTGTACATTTCCAAAATACTCTATTGTTGTAATTCCTCTCTGCGTCCAATATTTTAACGCCATTGAAATCAAAACTATGGTTACTATGTAAAGCATGACAAGGCAACGCACATCTGGTCTTTCCTGTGTTACAATCACTTTTGTGTAAGTTGATTCGGCTCCGAAACCACTGACTCGTTTGACCAACATATTTTCCATCACAATCGTTACAAGAAATGCAATAAATTACATTAGATTTGAATAATAAGGGTGTTTCGTCTTTAATTTTACTAAAAATGTGTGCCAATTTGAAAGGGTAATGGTGAACAACTTTTATATTGTCTGAAATAAATGGTTTTAAAAGTTTCACAAGTTTTCCTGTTACAACGGGTAAAGACATTAATTTTATGTAAGATGGCAATTGGTCACTTGGGGGATCAAATATGCTACCAGTGTGGGGAGTGTTACTATAGGTGGAAAATAATATTTTGTTAATCAATATTACTGGGAAACCGTTGTTTAAAAATGCTTTTCGAAGCTTCTTTAGTGCTGAAGGCTGAAATTGTGGGTCACAGATCTTTAGTACCCCATTCTTCATAGCAGTGATGGTGTTAATTTTAATAAGTTAATTTTAATAAGTTTGTTGATGACATTTTCACTTGCATTCCGATGGGTGAAATGAAGGACACGTTGAAGATACTTAACAGTTTCAATAACAGTATACAATTCACCGTCGAGTTGGAAACTGATGGTTGCGTTCCTTTTCTGGATTGTAGGGTATTGAATATGGGGGACGGTTCTGTTTCCACTGACTGGTACACAAAGCCAACTTACTCCGGTCGTTACATAAATTACCACTCAGGTCATGCCTTCAGCCATCAAATTAACACCAAATTGTCAAATTGTAAGTAGACTTAATTATCTTAAAGCTTGTTTTTAATTGTTGTGTTTCTTCAGATGACACTGAAGAAGCGTGTATCCACACGCGAAAATTTGGTGAAAGAATAAAGAACGTACTAATTATTTAAAACGTTTACTTTTGCTGGATTCCCCAACAACTACTACCATTTTTATTCCAACGGCAAAACTCCTTGTCCTGATTCTATATATATATATATATATATATTTGTAAATACTATTGTAATTACGCAGACCCACGCGCAGACGCAGACGCAGACGCAGACGCAGACGCAGACGCAGACGCAGACGCAGACGCAGACGCAGACGCAGCGCAGACGCAGACACGTGCGCACTCACGCACGCACATAAATGAGTCGAAGGATAACACACTTATTTTAACTATTTTAATTTATATTTTATGTATATCAATCATTTCTGTTGTTGTTGAGAAGACGCAGACGCAGACGCACGCACTGAGGCACGCACGCACATAAATGATTCGAAGGATAAAACACTTATTTTAACTATTTTAATTTATGTATATCAGTCATTTTTGTTGTTGTTCAGAAATTTTAGAGTTATGAATCTTCAAAGACAGGGGTCAATGCCATCAAAGCGAGACATGCTAGATAGGCCAGTAAAATTAAATTACGAAGCAAATGCAAATTACTCTCCTACAAATTTCCACTGCCCACGTAGTTCAACTGGAGATCTCCCGACCGCAAATTTGGAGGTTTCTGGTTTAACGTAAAGGATAAAAATTTCTTCTTTTCATCATTTCTGCTTTAAGTTCAAACGAATTATAATCATCTGAATTAGTTATCATTTGCGTGCTAATTTAGTTTTCTGTATACTAACAAGTTTTTACGGAATACCCATTTCCGTTGAATGTATTCAAGTCTCAAGTTCTTCTCAAGTTTTGGTTCCAAAAGATTGCGTAGCATGTCGACATGTCAATCTGCAATTACAGTAACCGTTACGCGTCCCTCTTCAAAAAAATCGGGACTTTTGCGACTTTTTCTTTTGGGGTTACCCATTCGAAAGGGAATGTATTTCAACACCATCCCCGAACCATTGACGAATTGCAAGCAGCAATACGCCAAGAAATTACAGGAATATCGCATCAAATTACCTACTGTTCGAGTGATGGAAACATTCAGAAATCAGCTTCAAATGTGCATCGAAAAAAATGGTCGCCACTTGGACTCTGTAATTTTCAAAACTTCAAAACTTCAAAACAAATGGCATAGCATACATTTTGAGTTAATAAATAAAAAGATTAAATAGCATTTACCTACAATGGCTTTTAGATTAAGATTAAAATGTGGGAGATCATTTTGCCGGACCCTGTATTATTCATACAAGTTTATTTTAGCTAGTATTTCATTACAAGCTACTTCATACTTTAAATGGATGGTATACCCTATAACATAATTAATGTAAAATATATCCTTAATTTAATTTCTTTGTACTTTTTTTGCAGTTATGTAGACCTTAAGTTTGGCTATTTAATCATAGTTTTTTTCTCCAGATTTCATGAAATAGCAGCATTTGACTACCCTGCCGAGATCGATTACATAAGGAGGGAAACGAGCCAAGATAAGATATTTTTCCTAGGTCATTCTCAAGGTGCAACTGGTTTCTTTGCGATGGCCTCTACCAGAGTGGAAGTAAATGATAAACTACGATTGGGTATCGTACTCGCACCGACCATCTATACTGTCCACAATCACAATCATTTAGTGAAGTTTTTATGTGATAATTACAAATTGGCCATGGTAACTTTGTACCGTGTACCAGATCAAAGTGTATTTTAATACATTAATTGATTCCATAGGACTGGTTGGGAACTGGTACGTACGAATTGCCCTATGTGCCATTGATTTCACAATTTTCGAAAAGTGCGTGCCAACGAGACAATCGTTTGTTCTTCCTATGTACCGGAATTTTAAATATTGTGATGGGGTATGACACAGAAGAATTAGATCAGGTATGGCTACTCTTAAAAAAAGTACATAATTGAATACACTGCGGGCGAAAAATAACAACTCTTAATAGTGGATGCACACGAATAAGGTACTTAATCTCCTTGAGGAAGATCTGTGATTACCGCCAATCGTCTGACAAACGAAAGAGACGATTCATATATTGTAAGAGTTAAAAGTTAAATATATTGTTAAAGGATATTAATTGCTGGTCGCTTGAGTGGGGTTTAAGAAACGCTCCTGTGTTCGAGGATGGTACTCGAAGGCGCGCAATAACTGAGGGACGGAATAATAGAATACGCATGGCAAGTAAAGTTATTGTTTTCTGTATTTATCAATTATCTTTCTTCTCGTGATCTACTTCATAGCAGGTAAATTTAAAGAAAATGTTGTAATATAATCTATGATCTCGCTTATGTAATTGATTTCATCTTTAATTTTGTGGACAACATTGCAGAAATCTAGAAATTAAGTATAATAAAAATAACATTTCCATGCAAGAAAATGGATGAGTTAAACTTACGTTAAGGTGCGCTTAAATAGGGTTGCTACAATTTTCAGTTGGTTTTGACATGTATGTTCAATAGGGATGAGTCGTTCGCGAACGAACCGTTCAAAATGAACGGGTCAAATGTCTGAACCGTTCGAACCGACTCACCGTTGCCAAAGGGACCCGTTCACTTCGTTCGTTCGCGGCGTTTATGCACTCGGCTCATTTCTGCTCAAGGCATAGACAGCTCAAGGCAGACACAGGCCAGCTTTTTGCGACGACCGGCCGGCGCTGGCGCGGCGGCGTCCTTGATGCACGTGTTTGTTTATTTCCAGTGCCGCGTAAAGTAATAGAAAAAATTATTTTCGTTCGTTTATTTCTGGTTTGATTGAAGAATGAAGATTCGTCAACATATCTGTCTGTTGAAATCGTGCAGTCGAAGCGATCGGACGTGTTTTGCAATCAAGTTTTAATTGTTTGTGATCGAGGAATATATTCCTGTCAATCAGCAATATAACTAAACTTATATCATGTACCTGTGAGCGTAATCAAACCGCTCTTCGGAATGTGTATCAAACTGAGTTAATTGAACTGCTAAGTGTTGTGCTGAGTACGCGTTTAATACGCGTGCAATTTAAAGTGTAAAAAATGTCGTCGCAAACCATCGAAATAAAAACAGAAAATGAGCATTTGCTATGCAAAGAGTTGCAAAAAGAAAGATCTGCTAAAACCAAGTTGGAATCTGCTTTGAAGCAATTGCAAGATCAACTCCATGAACTTCAACAGAAATTCAATGACAAAGAAAAGCAGGACGCAGAAAATGCGGTACCATCGAAACCAGATGCAATGGAATATTTCACTGACGAGGATGAAGTAGCCAAGGGAACTGAGTGGATTCTTAAACGGGGCAAAGGGAAAAATACTAAGAGGAAGAAAATGGATACTTCGACTTGCTCAGATTCTTCTATAACCCCTCCAGGCCACTCATCAGAACACAACCAAGAAAAAAAACAACAAAACTCGAAGGAAAAAAAGGTGAGAACACAAACCTCCACCGATAATGATATAGGATGTGACTAAATATGAGCAAGTATATGAGCTGCTAAATACCACAATTGAGAACAAGTATAAAATAGCGTTACTAAACAGTGGCGTACTAAAAGTTAATGTTGATGCAATCGACAATTACAAGCTAATCACCAACCTTCTCGAGGAAGGAAAACTAAACTGGTCATCTTACGAAAATAAGCAAGATAGACCAATTAAAGTGGTAGTAAAAAACTGCATAAAACCTGCAGTAAGGAAAAGATAATTGAAGATCCGAAGCGAAAAAAATATAAAATTTTAGATGTAAGTAATATTTTAAAACGAAAAGCAAAGGATCCTTTACCGATCTTCATGCTGTCTTTCGACAAGACCGAAGATATCAACAAAATCTTTGCAATAACTGATATAATGGGAATGAGAGTCGAAATATCTCCATTGAAAAAACCTAAACTGTTGCCACCATGTAAGAATTGCCAAGCGTGGGGTCACACTCGTGGATACTGCCACAAAGACCCCAGATGCGTAAAATGTGCTGGAGAGCACGATACCCAGAACTGCACAAAGTCAAAAGAGGAACCCGCAAAATGCTATAATTGCGGTAAAGGTCATCCTGCAAACTACAGGGGTTGTGTAGTTTCGATTGAACTTCAAAAGATTAAAAACGCCAATTTTAAGAAAAACTCTCCCCCGGAACAGCAGAAAACAAAGCAAATAAACATGAAAATTATCAAGGCAAAATAAGTATCTGGTGAGCAGTCTTTTGCCAACATAGTAAATGGTAAGTCGACCTCTAGTTCTAAGCCAGTAGAAATAGCAAGCAATGAGGTAAAAATGGACCAAACCGTAAACAATCTTCCAGAAATCAGCAAAACACTGCAATTAATACTGGAAAAACTGAATAAACAAGACCTGGACAGCACTGGAGTCAAAGCCTATACCCCATATTTCACCAAAAGAACTAATCACCGAAATCAAAACCAACCTCAGTTCGAATAAGGCACCTGGATTTGATCTGATATCAGGAGCCCTGCTGAAGCAGCTACCGAGAAAAGCAGTAATAAAATTGTTAAATTTGTTCAACGCTGCACTTAGGTTAAGATATGTGCCCTCATTCTGGAAAGTGACCGAGGTCATCATGATACCCAAACCCGGTATCATATATCTTTATTATCAACCATTTCAAAACTCTTTGAGAAATTACGTATCAAGAGAATATAGCCAATTCTTGAGAAAAATCAAACTATTCCATCTCATCAATTCGGTTTTCGAGATCGACATTCAGCAATCGATCAGGTACACCGAATTACCGACGTTATAGAAAAGGCTCTTGAGGAAAAAACAATTTGCTCAGCTATATTTTTAGACGTGGCTCAGGCTTTCGATAAGGTGTGGCATGATGGACTCTTCGAGAAACTGGAACAGCAGCTTCCTACTGAATATACAGAACTGTTTAAATCATATCTGAAGGACCGTCACTTCAGGGTGAAACAAGATGACGAATACTCCTCGCTACGCAATATCAATGCCGGAGTACCACAAGGAAGTGTATTGGGACCACTTTTGTACATACTGTATACTTATGATATTCCTGTTTCGGGAGAAAGCACAGTGGCAACATTTGCAGACGACACGGCTATTTTGGCGATTAGTGACAGTGTCGAAGAAGCAACTGAAAAATTACAGATAGCTGCAAACAAAATCAACCTTTGGACAAAGAAATGGTGCATCAAACTAAATGAAGGAAAATCCACGCATGTAAACTACACCAATAAGGGAGTTAACTATATTCCAGTAACCATTAATGGGAACGATATTCCATACGCGGATACAGCGAAATACCTTGGCATGACACTGGATGCCAAGCTTAGATGGAAAGTACATGTCAAGAAAAAGCGGGACGAACTCGACCTAAAATTCCGCAAAATGTATTGGCTAATAGGACGATCATTTCAGGTCAGCCCTGTCAGTGCAAAATAAGCTCCTACTATACAAGCAATTATTAAAGCCAGTATGGGTGTACGGAATACAGTTATGGGGTGCACTAAGCAGTCCAATATCAACCTCATTCAAAGGTTCCAAAATAAAGTTCTAAGGGCCATTGTTGGTGCACCATGGTACATCAAAAACACCAATCTTCATCGGGACCTTCGCATGGAGATGGTAACTAGCGAAATATCAAAATTTGCTAAGAAGCACGAGGATCGTCTACTCCACCACGGCAACATTGATGCCATCCAGCTGCTAGACAACAGTGCGCTAGTGCGTCGGCTGAAAAGAACTAAACCATTCGAACTAGTGCGGGAGTGACTAAAAGCAGAGCACCCGTAGTGTATTCACAGTGATAGTGTAGGTGAAAACAACCGCCGTCTACTTGAGTGGTTAAAACTGTCAGACTAAAACAACTTGGGCCAATGGGCAAAATTGTAGAAATACTCATTATTTTATCAGTTTAGGTTAAGTGAAAATAACTTGTTAGTCATTGACTAGGTGTTATGCCACAAACACACTGTGTTTGAACAAAATAAAAAAAAATATGGATGTGCCCAATTATTTTCGTTGCGTTCTTAATGTTTAAGTACCGTATATAATAATAATAACAATAATAATAATAATATTCATTATTGCAAAATAAAAATTACAAAAGGTATATATAACACATATTGTGATTTAAAATATAACCATTACTCGAAACTGAAAAATTTAGAAAATTTCATAAATTTTAGGAAGTAGTAGAGATTCTCATGTTGAAGGTCTCCATTAATAAGCGATTGTTTTAAGAATCTAGACACAGTCTGCTTGCTTTTAAAACCAACATTGTTCAGCACAGTGTTTATTATATGGGAAGCAAGATAGCTGAAGGATTTTCTGAACAATGCCGTTCTATGTTGCGGGATAGATGCGGTGGTTGAAACATGTCGAAGGTTTCTTCCGTGAGCCCTTTCTCGAAGCTGAATCTTCTGCGCTAAGTAAGAAGGTTGTCCATCGACAACTGCTGCTCTGACCACACCCACATAATGTATGAAACGACGCTCCTCCAGTCTCAGCCATCCAGCTCCCCGAAGGACCTCGGACATATGTTGACGTCTAGGACAACCAGTTGCGTACGCCAAGCAGCTATACTGGATACTCTGTAGACGCCGCTTAGCTGACTGTGTAATGAAGGGGCCATAGACAACATCGGCATAGCTCACAGCCGAGAATATTAGGGAATCTGAAATTAGAAGTTTTAAATCTGTTGGCAATACATTTTTAAATTGATATAAAAACTTCAGTTTGGCGTAGGACCGTTGACAAAGTTTGTTAACGTGATCCTCGAAGGATAGGTTGGAGTCCATAATTACATCGAGATTTCTTGCTGTCTCTACTAACGGCAACGCGGTGCCACTTAGACTGTTCTCGGACACCGAGTCACGAACGCGCATCGCACTATCCGGTCCCCCGACTAAGACAACTTGGCACTTGACTGGGTTTAATTGAAGTGAGTTGCTGCTTGCCCAATTGAAAATTCGGGTCAGATATCATTTATGGTTGTTATCCCTTCTTCGATATCTTCATCGTAAATTGATGTGTAGATCTGCAGATCATCCGCGTACGTATGGCAGGTGCAATTTGATAGTTTCTCCGGAAGATCAGACGTGACGACATTGAACAGGAGGGGACCGAGCACTGATCCCTGGGGAACACCAGAACTCACATTGACTAACCTCGAGCAACCGACAGCGTCGACTTTTGTTCTAAAAGTTCGACCAGAGAGGTAGTGTCCAAACCAGTTCAGCATCTCATCTCGAATTCCGTAATACTCCAGCTTTGCCAGAATGCACTCAAAGTTTACGCAGTCAAAAGCCTTTGACATATCCAAGAGGACGAGTGCGGTAGTGGAGTGACTGCGATGCGAAGTCACAATGTCATCCAACATTTGTAATAAAGCAGTACTGGTGCTGTGACCCCCGCGGAAACCGGACTGGATTGGCGGTAATATGTTCTGGTCCTCGAGATATACACGTAATTACTCTTAAATATTTTTGGAATATTATATTGAATCTGGAGTAGATAATGTAAACCATTAGTTGCAATAAATATAATATATTAAACAAAATAAAAGTTTGAAACTATGTACATAAAGAAAAATAAATAGAAACAATAAAAAATAACTAAACATTCATTCAGTGTCATATAGACTCAGCACTGTAACGTTATAATTTACAATATAACAGCAATGCGCGCGTCCTGTGTCTCGTTCATTTGAACGGTTGGTTCGTTAGATCAGTCTATAACCTATATGAAATTCGTTCATTTTGAACGGTTCGGTCGCTCGGTCGGTCCATATCAGGGTCCATATGAAAGTCGTTCATTTTGAACGACGGGTCTGATTGAACGGGTCATTTTAGTGAGCTGCTTCGACCGAACCGGCTCAGTGAAATGACCGAGAATGCCCATCCCTAATGTTCAAGCTGTTGAGAGAGCATGGCTGTCAGTTCGGGGCGTATTTGGTCATTTGTCGGGGACAAGCGCCGTGGTGCTTCGCGGATTCCAGCTACCCTTAGGCATAACGATATCGCGGCCTCCGATGGCGAATCCAGTTACGAACTGTTCAGCAGTTACTTTCATTCTGTGTTTGTTGATGGTCCCAAATGTTTTGACTCATGCGCAAATTCTGGAATGTCTACATGACCTAAAGACCACTGCGAGTGCTGGCCCTGATGGGACCCCTGGTCTGTTTTTGCGCAACTGTGCTGATGAGGTAGTTGAACCGCTTAATATTCTATTTAATTTGTCTTTACTCCACGACGAGTTCCCTGGTGCTTGGAAGGAATGCATACCAAATTTTTTGGTATGCAACCCGCAGTGATGTGGGCTAGCTATCTCTTTCTATCTCATACGGTACTACGGCTGTATACGTTTTGAATTAAACGTTTTTCTTTGTAATATCCCTATTCAATTAAATTGCAACAAATTAATAAATCTTAACTCTTGCAGAGACTTCAATAAACTAGATAATAATAGCAGATTTAATGAAAGGTATATTTTATTCATATATTCCGGCTAAATAAAATTTACAGTCTACATATAGGTACTCTCAAATTATATATTAGTAATAAAATTATAACTTAATTTTAAAGCTTTTCAATCCAATGGCAAATGCTCTTTGTATTACTGAATTAAGGAAACGCATACTCATATTAAAAATAGTCCGCATGATGCTGATTATATTTATTGGATAATATTAATTATAAATAAAAAGTACTTTTCACCGTTTAAAATTTTTATTTATTCGAAATGTTGTTATATAAAACTACGATACTAACTTACATAACAATATAAAAAGCAATATTCGTATTAACAATATTAACAATATAATTCGACGGATTAGCTGCAATACCACGTATCACCAATAACACTTGGTACAGCATCAAGTTGCAAAAACTTCTTGCTTCATCCTGGTTTGATTTGATAATCAGTTTCTAAAACCTATTGTCCACAAATCCCACTGGTTCTAGAAGGATACCACTTGTCTCTTCGGATAGCTATAATCCACCGATCTAAAACGTCTGGACGTTTAAAGGGGCACATAAAATAATTTTGAATATAACATTTGAATTTAATAGTACATTCATTACTCTACCGATAATCTACAACCTATTCAGAATTACTAAGGTTGTTCGAGCAACAATCAAAACAATTAGGTATTCTTCTGCGCAGGCGCAATGGAGATTTCCGAAAAGCAAAATACCCATTGCGCATGCTGAAGAGAAAGAATAAGTGATTTCTGCACTTATTTTGGTGCTGCTCGAACAAACCTATTATATTACCATTTAACTAAGACGCTTATCGTTTTTTACTTACATGTGAAATGATTTCTTTTCTTGGATTATGCTCATTGCTGCAACCATACGCAACACACTGCTGAACCATTATTAGCTGCGTTTGGATATTCTACACCTTTGACACACTGGTTGACAATGGGTATACCGACCAAATGATACGTGTATTGAGTATAAAAAGTATAAACGGTGTAATGGGGCGGAGACCCCTTCTAAATATTTATTATACTTTAATCAACGCTAAACTGAAGGGGCCCCTGTTAGGGGTTTGCTCAACTACCTAACCTTAAAAACCACATGTTGAAGGCGGCGATTCGCACAAGCGACGCTTGGTCCGCCATTTTTAATATAACGGCAGTTCAACCCTAACCGACTTAAACAACGCAATCTTAATTCATCTTACGGTAGCGTGAATTAATTATCTCTCTCTTACGGAGTCTTAAAACTTGAGTTCTTTCTCTAAGACTTTGTTAGAGAAGTTTGAACTCACTAATTATTAACCACTATATGCAAGGCTAAATGCTCCACTAAAAGGGACAGGTTTATATTATTCTAAAATGAATATGCCGAAGAAAACCACAATAAAATCTATTAACAATATTAAAACTCAAATGCAGAACTGCTTACATGAAAATATGACTGTTAATTCTAAAACAATGATAATATTCTTTTGGCAGAGATGGACGAATCAGCAAGTACAGACAATAAATAAATACCTTATTAGCACAAGAAACACGAGACACCACAGTTTCTATAACTTGGCCCCCATAGGGGCCCTACGCTTAGGCGCACGCTCACGCACGACCGCCTACTTTCAAAGCCCAATGCCAAAGAGGATGGTGCTTGTCCGTTTTCCTCTTCCCCGATACTTTCGCGCCAAAACCCTAGACGCTTGCGCTCTACTATCATCCTATGGTTCGTCTCATACCAACTTAAATCAGAATGCACCAGCGAGCAAATTCAAATCACCATTTCAAACTAACGCGCGAAATCCGATTTATTACAACGGTGTACAACATCCGAACGCAGTTATATATGTTTATGTAGTTTTTTGTTTTGTTTGTTTTTATTCAAACATTATATGATTTGAGAGACAAGTAGGTGCTACTCTTATGACCAAATAAATTAGTATAAACCACAATAAACCGTTAAAAGCAAAACACTACTGCCTTCCGCTATCTACCAACGGTCAACGGTAGTCAGACAGTGACACATAGCCCACATCATCGCTCTGTCTCTTTTGCTTTCGTCTGCCTCAAATTTCGCCAGCCAATATAAAGCGCGCTTCCCTTCCAGTTAGAATAGAGTTCACTGGGTAAAGCTGCATAGTGTAAAGACGGCTTAACTTAATAAACTCTCGCTTCTTAAGTGGAAGTAAGTTTTGTATTTTTTTTTTTCATAGACTCCGTAATTTGATGACCCTTTATTTATAAAATTATCATTAAATTTTGTTATCCATACAAAATCCATGCTCCTATGTGCTTATTAATTTAAACGCTGTTAAATATCTTTGAAGTAAAATACATATCTGGAAAACTCACCTGTATAATTCACAGGTATTAAATCACCCTAAATATAAATTTGCATTATATTTAGAGAATTATATATATTTAGTGAATAAATTTTGATATTACTATTTTAAAATATTCTATCCTCCATAAAATCATTTGCAACATGAAGTTGATTTGTGCATTTAGCAGTACTTACAGGAAAACAACTTTAGCAGACATAATTATGTAATGCAGGTATTAGCTTATAATACATATTTGTTACATATTTCAATGACTGTACTCCCAACATTAGAAAAGTCATTTTAGCTAGCGTTGGAAATAAAATATAATAGTGGTCGCCGAAAGACGTCTATTAGGAAAAGATAATTAATTATAGGCATTTTCGTTTTGATGCAATTTGTTGTATTGTAATGGCCCGCAGTGTAGCTGTACCATGAAATAAATTTATAGCAAAAATATTGCAGGATTTATTCCCAACCATGGCAGCTAATGTTCCTGCTGGAATTTCTTACCTGGTGTTAGCTCACTATGCCCAATTGTACACCTCAAGTAAGTATAATGTATAATATCAAAATGTGGTGCAATAATAAATAGCGTACATTTCTAGAGAAGTTTCAGCAGTTTGATTATGGGAGTGAGGACAATTTAAAAAAGTATGGTACCCCTGAACCACCACAGTATAATATAAGCAAAATTACTTGTCCTGTTGGCATGTTTTACGCCAGCAACGATGCATTTTCAGATGTCAGGGTAACTGTCCAAGCTAATGGATTTATAAACAATAATAATGTGTATGGTCATTTTTATTCTTGCAGGATAGTGAAGAACTAATAAAGCAGATACCCAATCTAGCAATGGCAAATTTGGTGCCTGTTGAAATGTTCAATCACATAGGTTTTCTCTTCCATATGCGTGTCATAGATTTGGTGTACAAACCAATATTGGAATTGCTAGCCAAATATTAGACCTAAGCTTTTGCTATAGTATGTTCCATTTTGTCACTCATATTAATGTACAGCCGAAGAAAAAAGGATCTTTACATGAGCGCGGCAAGCCTACACCAAGCGTAGGTCGGAGATTGTCGGTCGTCGTATATACCTGCTAAAGCCATAAAACCAAAAGGTCACTTCTGTTTCATTTCATTTTAAGTTTTCTGTATTAATATAATATATTTTCGATATTTGGAACGAGCGAAACTGCCGCTCGTAGCTAAAGATTGTTATTCGTTAATATTTTTGTTTCGATTTGCAATTGCAATATTATTTCATTTATACTCAAATACATAGTAACGTTAGTTATAATTATAAAAATTTGACTTAAGCACATATTAAAATACTTCATCATCATGGCTACGTTGCCTAAAGGCAAACCGATTACTACATCGGATATCCGCTGTTTTAAAGGAAGTTAATCCCAAATAGGAATTTCATGTAAGTGAATAAAATCTAACTCGGTTCCTACGTCGTCGCAGACCGAGATAATATACTTTTATCCACAAATTTTTTATATTTATTTAATTTAAGTTATGATAAGTAATAGAAAAATGGCAACTCCGTAAACTACAAAACAAATTCACTTAGATGGATAGTATATATTTTATATATGCATATAATTATGTATACAACAAAAATTATATGAATATAAAATGGGAATACTATAGATAAAAATTATAGGTAGATATATAACAGTAAAATATAATATATGTAATAACTTAAAATAAATATATGTAATAACATAAAAACAAACATTTAATAATATAGTAATAACATAAGCATGTATTAAATAAGAAAAGGGTTCTGTTAGGTTGGAGGTGATATAAATTTGGAGTGCCTTTATTTCATATTTGTTGAGGTTGGTATGACCTGCTGTTTTAGGAAATGATACATTTATGACAATCTAAACACAGAACATATGTATCGTCAATTTGTTGCACTAAGAAAACAAACAAAATCCTTTGTTTTTGTATCAGCCAAAATTGATTTAATTATGGTTGTCCAACAAATTTATGATTTTTAATCAAATAGCTGCCTAGATTATTAATTGAAGTGCTTTTTGTTTGGTTCCTTGGTGTTTTAATTACACTAATGGACCTTTTTTAACGACCTTTAAGATGCTCATTATAATTTATAGAGGTTTTGACTGTATTGCACATTTATTTACTTAAATGTTTAAAATATATTATAAAAGGAACATTCACATTTATTATATGTCCAACATTTTTCCCGCAAAAACTTTTCATAGAGAACTAATTGGTTTTCCAAATCCTTAAAAAGTTACAGCAAACTTGAAATATTATCAAAATAAATTTTTATATAAAATATAATTCCGGGCCTTTAATTTTGTAATTAACCGAGTTTGTATTACCAATTGTTATGCAGCAAAGGATAACTTTGAATACAACCATTTTATGGTTTTTTGTCAATTTTCTGATGTTCGGATAAAAGGTTCAATTTTTCAAGTTTTCTAAGGGACCCTTTTGAGGTGTCTAGAATATTGGAGTCAGCCAGTATACATTTTTTTATCATTACAAAAATCAAATTAGCGATGAATTGACAGCTCGTCTTTTCCACAAAAATCTAAATTGAATACTTGGAAAATCAAATATAAAACATACAAATAATCCTTACCATATTCACAGGCCACTCACAAAATATGTTATCAATTTCCTATAATTTTGAGTAAATTTTATTACACAAGGTTATAAATGTAATATATCGAGACAATTAAGCGATACATATATCAAAATCAGTAAGAAAAAAGGGAATGGCCATTAAAAAACTGTCGATGAAGTCATAAGTAAAAACAATTGAAGGTTGGATATTGAATTTAATATAGCTATGTATATTTACGTATATTTTGATAATTACAAATTGACAAGTTGGAGGATTTTTAAAATAGCAATCCGTTCCAGAGATTTTGTCGTTTCCATACCTTACATAATAAATAATAAAATTCAATTGATTAATTAATATAAAGGTAAATAACAATTTAATGATAATAAATTGAGTAACATAATAGATTGAAGTTTAAATAAATTTTAATTTTCCAATTTTTTGAAAGTTATTGTCATATTATTCTGATGTGATATCATTCATATTGGATTGTAAATCCTAACCCTTACTTATCACATATCAGAAAATGCGTATGGGTGCTATTATAGAACGTCAAAATATAATTTTAATAAACAAAAAATAACAACATTTTTATAATTAAACTAAAATGCTGAACAAAAATTCTAAAGGTCATATCTGCAGCAAAGTAGAAACCGGGACAAATAAGATTTTCAGTTACATGCAAAATTGTAGAAATATTTTAAAAATTATTTAGGCCGAATATAATGATCGGTTTTGTGTTTCAGACATACGCCGGCCGGCGGCGCCCTGATGATCAAGGACTTCAAAATGTGCTTTACACAATATTCAGAACTATAACGGCAGTATACCGACTGAATTGTTGGTATACCTACTTACAATAAGAATTAATTTACTGTGTATTTTAAAATACATTAAATATTACAATGCACTTTTGTCAGGTTCGGATATCGGAAACATATATAAATAGACGAAATTCGATTTCATTCCATACATACAGAAAATAAAACGAAACGAAAAAAAAGTGACCCTTTGGTTTTATGACTTTAGCAGGTAGGTATCCGACGACCGACGACCGACAATCTCCGACCTACGTTTGGTGTACGCTAGCTGCGGGCATGTTAACATCTTATTTTCTTCGGCTGTACCTACTCCAAAATTTTGTTATAATTGGGTATTTTATTTTAAGAAAAAACACACAATACATTTAAGCATGTTATCTAGAAATTAGAAACCAACGTCCAAACTGATGGAAACGGTGACATTATCAATTTTAATATTATATTGTTTTCCGTCTAGTGTAACAACATTATATTAATAATAATCTGAGTTTAATGTTTTTTTAAATGTATAAATAGAAATATATCATCATTAATTAAATAAAATAAATCTACCCTTTTTGTGTTTAATTTCCAGGCAGCCAGTTAATGCCCAATATAGTCCAGTCATATTAAGATCAAACACGTGGATGAACTAATATCAACCGATAGCTTATGGTTCCCGTAGTAACATATAAATGTTTATAATCATAGCTAATAGGAACATTTATAATTATTACCTTAACTTATTATTACTTTAACTCTTCATTCCTCGAATCTCACTCACTTAAGGGGGGATTCCGGTTTCTTCCTCTAAAATTACCGCCTTTTTTTGGATTTTTTTTTGGCGAGACTACGCAATAAATCGATTCCAAATTTGGCACAAATATTTATTAGCTTTTCAAGTATTTACAAAAAAAAATACAGAAATATGATGAATCACGCTCACTAGCCACCCGCGACCATGACACTGCGCGAAGATCCGCGGTCACTGGTTGGCATAATTGGGCCACTCCAGGTGATCTGAAATAAAAATTTCAAATAGCGGCCTACTTAATACATAAGTAGTTATGGTTTGATGAACCAGAAAGTAAAAATATTCATATTTGAAGAAATGGTGGCTTCTTAAATTCAAAATATCGATTTTTATCAAAAAAATTGACAATGTTTTCTTTATAAAAGGAAAAGTACATAACTTATTCCATTTCTTGTTCATCAAACGATAAAGGTATGTTTACTGAACATCCAGTTAAAATTTGAAGTCAATCGGTCAAATAGGTTTCGAAATATCATGCCAACGTTCGCGAAAAAACTGTTCCGAGAAAAACACGTTTAAACATTCAAGTACAGTTTATTACCCGACATCGAGTACTTACAGTGTTTTTCTGCTAATATGGGCCATACTTTATTCCTTCCTCCACTTCGTAGAATTTATTTTGAGACATTTGCCCATTTCTAGGCCTTGTTTGAGCTTATTTGGCAGCCTCGAGTGCACGTCTCGACAACATCAACAAACGAAGTTTCTCGCGCACATTTGCAAATATTTTCGTATCCTTGCCAATAACGATTCCTATAGTTGTCATAGTTTAGAGCAGCATTCTTCAACCTTTTTACGCCTGCGGACCGGCAAAAGTAGGGGACATGTTTCGCGGACCGGCTGACGATACCACCCCTGGATTAGAAAAATGATACCTAAGTTTAAGCATGTACTATCGTGGCCATATATTATGTCCCCTCTTTTGATGTCGATTTTCTCGCCAACCTAAGGGCGAAAAAATTTGAAAAAATTCTGGTGCTGTCCTTGATTATATACCACAACGCCCAAAAATTAGAAAGCTGTATATGTTTGCCCGATTTTTCCAAACTAAGAAGAATTGGCGCTGTTTTTGTCCCATAAATTACATTCGTTTAATTTTAACAATTAATTACTCCGGAAATAATCCATAGATTTCAACGAACTAAAAAGTAAAATCACCTGCGCAATGGTAGCTTTCAATGTACATTTTTGTAAAATGATCGGAGTAGTGGTTAACCCACAAAAAGCTATATTATGCAATGCCAGCAATTCCGTTATTAGAAGAGCTAGGATGATGAAGTGTCGATCATAGGCTACCTAATAACTCATATATTTAAAGTTTACATTTTTTCACTTCTCTCGCGCTCATGTTACACCGAAAGGCAAAAAATTTTGATAGTCGTACAACATATGTAGAAATGATTGAGGAGTATGACAGACTTTATTTCAATTTTTTCTGATCTGTAGTTTTAGAGTTATGAGACGTCAAACACAGGAGTCAATACTATCGACACGAGAGATGGCAGTTAGGGCATTTCTCTCGTAGCGGGGTGACATATTATAATCAAAATTCTGAATTTAAAAATTAAGAATTTATTTCTGTTAGTTAAAATTAATACCTTGCAAAGTTATCGTTCTTTTTTGTGTATTGGTAATCAGCTGTCCGCGGTTCTCTCACTGTTGACAGCACCGCTAACGACTGCCTTCCCCGCATCACTCCAAGACGGTAGAGCGTCGGAATTCACGCGGCGTTTCAGCTCGATCTTTTATATGGAAAATGCAAGATAAACAATGATTATGTAATAAACTTTAAACCTATGAATTATTGGGTAGCCTATAGTCTATATTTCATTATTCAAGCTGTTCTAATAACGGAATTGCTGGCATTGCATAATATAGCTTTTTGTGGGTCAACCACTCACCCAATCATTTTACAAAAATGCATATTGAAAGCTAACATTCCGCGGGTGACTTTACTTTTTAATTCGTTGAAATCTATGGATTATTTCCGGAGTAATTAATTGCTAAATGTAAACGAATGAAATTTACGGGCCAAAAACGGCGCCAATTCTTCTTAATTTGGAACAGTCGCGAAAACGCCAAAATATACAGCTTTCTAATTTTTATGAGTAGTAGAGTATTAATCAAGGACAGCATCAGAATATTTTAAAATTTTTTCGCCCCTAGGTTTGCGAGAGAATCGACGTCAAAAGAGGGGACATAATATATGGCCACGATGGTACCTAGTAGTAGTGCCAAATCAACTTTATTACAAAATCAAATATTCTGCTAGAAATTCTGTTTGACACAAGTCATTTGCATTTCAAAAAAGGTGAGATGTCTCAACCAATTCACACCAGATTGATTCAAAATTACTACATAAAGACATATTGTATGTATTCTCTGATACAAAACCCAGTCCAGTACGTAGGATTTAATATTATTCTTTTTTGCATTTTGGCATGTTATTGAACACAAATTGAACACTCTTTATTCGACAATTTTGCAACCAAATAGCTGTAACCAAAAAGAAGTTTTGAAAATTTCGTAAAAAAACTTACTGGACTGGTATATGTATTAGAGAAGATTGTCTCAATTTCAAGTCAATCGGTTATGAATTGGCTGAGACACCCGACTCAATGTATTTGATGATTTTAAAACGAGTTTTGAGGAAAAATGCCGGTACGCTGCCATTTTGATTTTTTGTTAATGTCTTTTAAGTACGCGATTTTAAAGAATTGTGCAAATTATGTAACTTCCGAATAAAATTGATTTTTACACTTGTACATGCTTAAACTTTCGACCCAAAAAAGTGGACACTTATACACACGCTATAACTTGTATTTCAATGTCGGTGGCCATGTCATTAATTCATCTCTGAATTGTGGTATTCGATAGTGGTACAGCTACTAATTTTGTAGCAACTTGAGGATCCTAAATTTCTTGAACGACATCTAAGACGCAAAGCTTTACTAACTCCTCACCAATAGTGAATGTTTTTTTTACTTAAACTATACGAAGAGCTACGAAGCAGAAATAACTCTAGTTACTATAGTAGTCATCATAATTTTCATTTGTCTTTTCTGAATTTTCATCTGATCATGTAATCTTTCAAAAAAGTCCAGTGGCTTATCAGTAAAATGTTTATGCTTTCAATGCAAATGACGAGCTATATTTGAAGGTTTCATAGCTTCATTTGAAAGAATTTCTGAACATACTGGCACTGCACACATAGGCAGTAGTTTGCTGCTAGGGGTACAATAAAACCGAACTTTAAATACTCCTTATCATGTTGCCTAATACAGTTGCCTTTTCTCTTTTTTGTTTGTAGTGTATATTCAGAAGTATCGACCCATTTCTTTTTCTGTGGTCCTTCTGCACTTGAAGCACAGATGGTAGATGGCATAATTTTGATACCATCAGTACTTTTCTCCTGAATATTGTCCTTGCTTCTACCAAAGAATGTTAGAAGGCTTTTTTACTTTCATTTTGTACGGCTTCAAGTTTTACGAAGGAAAATTTATTTTCCGAAACACTACAAAACACACTATAACGCACAATATTCAAAAACAATACACTCGAGCGCGATAAAATAAAAAACAACCGATCTGACACAAAACTGGGGCATACACGAATCGTCGTAAACTGTATGTAGAGGTGAAGAATGTTGCCACCAGCAACTAATGATCGTACAATATTGCAGTTCAGAATAAAAGAAGATGATATGTATTTGGAATATACTTTTTGTGCATGTTTTACACGCATTTCTATTGACTGGTATTAGTGCCATATAGTGATCGCTATAGCAAGTATTATGAAGTACAGATAAATAATAAAATAATATATGTAAATATAATAGAAATCACATACATATCTTCTGTTAACAATTAAGCACCCCACAATTTGCGACCGTTGCTATATTTATAAAGAAATACCTACAAATGTATGTCCTTGCCGTTATGACTCGTAGCCGCACAGAAGAGAGCCATCCCCGACGGCGCCGGGTGCTGAGCCGTCTTGATACGGGCGAAATTCTTCGCGGACCAGTAAAATATTTCCGCGGACCGGCACCGGTCCGCGGACCGGCGGTTGGGAAACGCTGGTTTAGAGGATGGCAAAGAAGCCTTTATTATAACTGCCTGCTGCTGCATAAGCCGCAATTTTGATAGGTTTTGAGCCACGATGAAGATGTTTGGGTGCGAGGCGCCATACAGTAGAATTGAAGCTTTAGTTGTTGTTTTGTGTGTCACGACCCAAACACTGTTCTAGCAACTCTCTCGACGACAAGTCGTTGTAAATCGGCTTGATGGCATTTTCGACATTTTTAGCAAGTGTTATTGAATTCATCCAGAGTTTTCTCGGCTTCAGTTTTTCGCCATTTGCACCAACTCTATGATCCCACAGGGCATTACATATGCTCAACCACTTTGTTAGTATATTTCTCCATAAAATAATATAGTGATCCTATACAACGGAAGTGTGACCTCACTTCTTCCATATCCCGTCTCCAAAACCCAGCACTATAATTTTCTCGTCTTCCGCTGTCGATAATTTATCGGCAGACGTACAGCCGAAGAAAATAAGATGTTAACATGCCCGCAGCTAGCGTACACCAAACGTAGGTCGGTGATTGTCGGTCGTCGGTCGTCGGATACCTACCTGCTAAAGTCATAAAACCAAAGGGTCACTTTTGTTACGTTTCAATTTATTTTTCTGTATGTATGGAATGAAATCGAATTTCGTCTATTTATATATGTTTCCGATAACCGAACCTGACAAAAGTGCATTGTAATATTTAATGTATTTTAAAATACACAGTAAATTAATTCTTATTCTAAGTAGGTATAACGACAATTTCAGTCGGTATACTGCCGTTATAGTTCTAAAGGTCGTATCTGCAAATTTGTTGAATATTGTGTCAAGCACATTTTGAAGTCCTTGATCATTAGGGCGCCGCTGGCCGGCGTATGTCTGAAACACAAAACCGATCATTATATTCGGCGTAAATAATTTTTAAAAGATTTCTACAATTTTGCATTTAACTGAAAATCATGTTTGTCCCGGTTTCTACTTTGCTGCAGATATGACCTTTAGAACTGTTGTTCAGCATTTTAGTTTAATTATAAAAATGTTGTTATTTTTCGTTTATTAAAATTATATTTTGTCGTTCTATAATAGCATCCATACGCATTTTCTGATGTGTGATAAGTAAGGGTTAGGAATTACAATCCAATATGAATGATATCACATGAGAATAATATGTCGATAACTTTCAAAAAATTGTAAAATCAAAATTTATTTAAACTTCAATCTATTATGTTACTCAATTTATTATCATTAAATTGTTATTTTATATTAATTAATCAATTGAATTTTATTATTTATTATGTAAGGCATGGAAACGACAAAATCTCTGTAACGGATTGCTATTTTAAAAATCCTTCAACTTGTCAATTTGTAATTATCAAAATATACATAAATATGCATAGCTATATTAAATTCAATGTCCAACCTTCAATTGTTTTTACTTATGACGTCATCGATAGTTTTTTAATGGTCATTTCCTTTTTTTCTTAGTGATTTTGATATATGTATCGCTTAATTGTCTCGATATACCTAATACATTTATAATCTTGTGTAATAAAATTTACTCAAAATTATAAGAAATTGATAACTTGATAACTAAATTGTGAGGGGCCTGTGAATATGGTAAGGATTATTTGTATGTTTTATATTTGATTTTCCAAGTATTCAATTTTGATTTTTGCGGAAAAGACGAGCTGTCAATTCATCGCTAATTTGATTTTTGTAATGATAAAAAAATTTATACTGGCTGACTCCAATATTCTAGACACCTCAAAAGGGTCCTTTAGAAACCTTGAAACATTGAACCTTTTATCTGAACATCAGAAAATTTCTGGAATTTCGTCGAAATAGGTAAATAATAAATTAAAGATGAGGAAATTCTCAATAATTTATCACTGTTGCGGCGCAACAATTGGTATTTAGTTTATTTGGCCAGAATGTTGGAAGCAGGTTTTGTTTCCCCCCTCTCCTGTGTCCATATATTTCCCCATTTTTCCAACTCCACCGATTACAGGAGAGTGTACATTCGTCTCTAAGTGTGACGAGTCGCAGTCGGGTCTCACTCTCTCTCTCTCGCTCGCGCATACGAAATTAGTGGTATTCGCCCCAAAAGCGCATCCCAGATACACATTAGATTAGCCAACCCCTGGCTCCCGTCTCTACTAACAAAACCAGCTGGTGTGGACACCATCAGGCAACAGCAGCAACCTTTGGACGTAAGACGTAATCGGTGAGTTTTCCGACTATTCCTTTGCGCCCTCTTTGCGTTCAGTTAATAACATCAAAACTGCTCAAACATTCTGGTCCGTCGAGCCGCGGATGGTTGTTCGCCAGGTTTGCGTTTTGCGTATTGTAAAATCATTTATAATTTCCGTAGTAATTTTCAGATTTAGTTTGGATAGCATATGTGCCTTTAGTTGCCGTGTTTTTTGCGCATTTTCCGCTCTAGTCTGGAACTTGATTTTGACCCCTCCCCTTTTGCAATGTTGTCGCGCGCCGATGTTGAGCGATTGGAGCGTCACCTAACGGAGCTAAGGCTCAGTCGCGCTGAGGCCCTCACGGATATACAGACAACATGTTCGTTGATAGAACCGACGACGCAAGCCAAATCGCGCGCGTTATTTTTGGCCCGTTGCAAGAACTTGGATTTGTCGTTTGATCAATTCACCCGTACTCACGCGGAGATCCGCAATGCTTGTGTCAAGTTAGACCAAACGGAGGACTATAAGGATGACGTTATAAAAGCCGAAGAATATAAAACCGCGTACTATAGCATTGTATCGGCGAAATCGGAGATAGAAAAGGAGTTGAACGCCGCCGCTGTCGCGTCAAATTCGACTGTCGCCGCCGGCACGCCTTATCGCCCAATTAGATTACCTGATTTGCAATTGCCGACGTTCGATGGCACCCTAAAGGGTTGGCAATATTTCTACGACACCTTTTCTTCGTTAATTCACTCGAACTCTAGTTTATCCGATATCGATAAATATCACTATCTGGTACTGTCCACCCGGGGCACTGCTAATAGTGTTGTTAGTTCTCTACCGTTGATTGCAGCCAATTATAATACCGCCTGGAATTCTCTCGTGGAGAGATACAATGACACTCGCGTTTTATCGCTGCACTATTTGGATTCACTTTTCGGTTTAAGAACACTAACAGATAGTTCATATGAGAGTTTGCAATCGTTTTATAATGCGGCCAACGATAATATTGTCGCGCTGAGCAACTCTAAGGTTCCGGACTTAGCTGACTTCATTCTGTTGTCATTGTTATTGAGACGTGTGGATTGCACAATGCGCGAAAACTTTGAATTACGGTTCGGGAAGAAACAATTTCCCACTGTTGATGATTTTTTGGGTTTTTTGCGGGAGAGGTGTCAAGCGTTGGAAATGTCCCACTCTCATATGACACCCCGTCAAAGTTTTAAGCGCAAGGTCGCCTCCACTAGCCCCAAACGTTCCCTTTACTCCGCGGAGAACACCATGGCTTGTTCGCGTTGTAACGGCCCTCACCGTCTGTCAGATTGTGGAAAATTCTTGGCATCGAACAATTCTGAAAGGCGCGACTTTGTAAAATCAAGCCGGTTATGTTTTAATTGCTTCGCAAGTTCCCATATGATCAAGGATTGTCAATCCAGGTATAGTTGTAAGGTTTGTAGTGGCAAGCATCATTCCCTATTGCATTTTGATACCAGCCAGCATCGAACTCCCCGCTCCGCCCCCGATAAGGTTTCCATTGATCGTTCGCCAGAAGCTCCCTTCTCGGTGCCGCAGTCTCTATCATGTTCCACTCCCGCCACCGTTTTGCTTGGCACCGCAAGCGCCCTCATTAGGGATGGTCATGGAAATTACCAGGCGATTAGATTGGTTGTGGATTCGGGATCCCAACTGTCATTTATTACGGTCAACTGTGCTAGACGTTTGCAGTTAACTGTCGATCCTAAGAGCACGCCTATTTCAGGATTAGGAAATTCTAATGTCTCGTGGGCAAAGGGGAAAGTGTTTTGTGAATTACAATCGACGCGAGACCCTCGTATTAATTTGTCCACTTGTGCGGTAATTCTACCCCAGATCACCTCTGATCTCCCAAATTCCCGCTTGCCGCCACGTCTACGTTGCGAACTACAGCATGTCTTATTAGCGGATCCAGACTTTGATTGTCCCGGCCCCATTGATTTTTTGTTAGGAGCGGATTTGTTCCCGCAGATTCTACGAGGTGCAGAATCTTTGTCCCTTTCTTGTGGTTTGTCAGGGATAAGTACGGTTTTTGGTTGGATCCTCTTAGGGAAATTTAAGGATAGCCCATCTTCTTCAGAATCCGCTACCTCCTTGTTAGGCCTTGATAGTTTGCAGCTGGAATTGAGACAGTTCTGGGAGCTGGAGGAGCCAGACACCGCCATTCCCAGCAATCCTGACGACATTGCGGTCGAGGAACACTTTGTGAAAACTCATTATCGCACCAAGGAAGGTCGCTATGTAGTTTCTCTGCCCTTTAAAAGGGACACATCTTTAGATTTTGGTCATTTTAGCAGATTAGCCCATAGCCGATTATTTAATCTCGAATCTCGCCTTAAGCGCAACCCTCCTTTGCGAGTAGCATACAATTCATTTATAAAGGATTACATTGAGTTGGGACACATGACCCGATCCACACGACGTGGATCTTACATCATTCCCCACCATTGCGTATACAAGAATCTTCAATCTCTTGCTAAGATTCGAGTAGTTTTCGACGCCTCGGCAAGACCTTGGCCCAGGTCCGATTCGGCAGTTGCACTAAATGATGTTTTGCTGCCTGGGTCCAAATTGCAGCGTGATGTATGCGGTATTATTTTGAATTTTCGTTGTCACCAGATAGTTTTCACGACTGATATCTGCAAGATGTATCGTCAAATTTTGGTGGCCCCTGACGATCGCAGGTTCCAGCATATTTTGTAGAGAGATGACTCTAGCCAACCCATTGAGGAGTTTGAACTCCACACCGTAACATACGGGCTTTCTTGCGCACCCTTTCTTGCTCTGAGAGTCATCCAACAGCTGGCGTCAGATGAGCAACAAGGTTTTCCCCGTGCTTCTCAAGTTCTCCGTAATGACGTGTACGTGGACGATATTGTCACTGGTGCAGATACGCTGAAGAGCGCGCTTTGTTTAAAGACCGAACTCGTTGGGCTTTTGTCGAGCGGTGGATTTGCCCTTAAGAAATGGACCAGCAATTCCCAGGCATTTTTGGAGCAGATTCCGAAGGAGGATCGCGAGATATCTTTAATCATCACATCCTCGGATTCCCCGTGCGTTAAGATTTTGGGTATTCGGTTTGACGCCAGATCAGACTCTTTCAGTTACAGCGTCTCACCCACGTCAGGATTAGCCACTAAACGCTCGGTCCTTTCCAGCATCTCACGCATTTTTGACCCTTTAGGTTGGATTTCTCCAGTGGTTTTCCTTGCCAAGCGTGTTATGCAGGACATTTGGAAGGCAAATCTAAATTGGGACGAGCCCCTCCCGGAATTTCTCGTGAATTTATGGTCGAGTTTTCAGATACAGCTGCCCAGACTCTCCGAGGTTCGGATCCCTCGACTGATTCTCCCAAAGAACCCTTCTCGTTCTACAATTGTTGGATTTTGCGACGCATCCCAAGACGGTTATGCCGCAGTGGCATACTTGCGTACCGAATCGGGTCCCGATGATGTTGTGGTTGCATTGTTGAAGTCGAAGACGCGGGTAGCTCCCTTGCGTTCCGTGTCCATTCCCCGTCTGGAGTTGTGTGCTGCTGTCCTTTTATCAAGATTGCTTCAGTCCCTGCTGCCTTTAACTAAGCGTTTGGCAATTTCAGAGTTTGTATTGTGTAGCGACTCCACGATTGCTTTTGTCTTGGTTACGGACCCCTCCTTACAGGCTGAAAACTTTTGTGGCAAACCGAGTTGTGGAAGTAACAAACACTACTCGGATAGACGATTGGTACCACGTCCAGACCGGCTTCAATTCCGCCGACTGCGCTTCCCGTGGTTTGTTCCCGGAACAGATGTTCTCCCATACTTTGTGGTGGCAAGGCCCTTCTTGGTTGAAGCAACCTCAAGATCGGTGGCCAATTCAGAACCCATCTCCCACCTCCATTCGTGATCTCCCCGATACGAAACCCGATAGTATCAGCTGTGTAGCTGCCCAACCCTCGAATTTTTGGGTTAATTGGACCCAACGATTTTCAAGTCTGCTAAAATTACAATTTAGTATGACATTTGTGCTGCGATTTATTGCAAATTGCCGCAAGTCGTCGATTGAGACAAGCTTTATTAGCACCGTCGAATTAAAAGACTCCCTCCATCTTTTGATTCGACATACCCAATCATTTTATTTTTATGAAGAATTTCTCTCAATACAAGATTGCAGTGCTTCGAAACACCTGCTTAAGTTATCGCCCTTTATTGACCAGGCGGGCCCCCTCAGGGTGGGCGGCCGTCTTCAATCTGCTAAGCTACCCTTCGATACAAAACACCCTCTTTTATTGCCCAGGGACGCTCACTTGACGTTTTTAGTTGTGAGTCACTATCACACGTTGTATATGCACGCGGGTACTCGCACCTTACAAGCGTTACTCAGCCAGCGGTTTTGGATAGTTTCGTCGCGAAGCGTCATTCGACGATGCATTTCGAAATGCTTAGTCTGCTCTAGATTACGAGCCCAAATAATTACGCCTCTTATGGGTCATCTACCCGCTTCTCGTGTTAACCCGAGCCGCTGTTTTACTGACGTCGGTGTAGATTTTGCGGGCCCGTTTAGTTTAAAGGAATCAACCCGTAAGAACGCCCGAATATATAAGGGTTACTTGTGCGTTTTTGTGTGCATGGCCACGAAGGCTGTGCACCTCGAAGCGGTAACGGAATTGTCAACTGACGCGTTTTTGGCCACTCTTGACCGGTTTGTTGCGCGCCGGGGCTTGTGCCGTAATATCCACAGTGATTGTGGAACAAATTTTGTGGGTGCCTCGCGGTGTTTGCGCGAATTCTATGAGTTCTGGAGCGACAAGAACGTGCAACGGCTCATCGGTGGCAAACTGGCCCAGCAGAATATCAATTGGAATTTTATTCCCCCTGCAGCTCCTCATTTTGGCGGACTGTGGGAAGCGGGTGTTAAAAGCGCCAAGCATCACTTGACTCGTGTTGTCGGAGACCGACCTCTTACATACGAGGAATTCGCTACCGTTTTGGCGAAGATAGAAGCCATGTTAAACTCGCGGCCCCTCTGCACGCTGTCATCCGACGTTGAGGACATCGACTACCTGACCCGCGGTCATTTTCTGATTGGTGCGCCCTTGTTAGCTCATCCCGAACCCAATTATGAGGGTACAATAACATTGCCAAAGCGTTGGCAACTCACTTGGCAAATTGCTCAGCATTTTTGGCGACGCTGGTCGTCTGAATATTTGCAAACCCTGCAGCATAAGTCCAAGTGGACCACCCATTCCCAAAATTTATCGGTTGGGGATTTAGTTTTCTTGATCACGCCAAATTCGGCCCCGCTAAATTGGCCTTGCGGTGTTGTTAGAACCGTTCACCCTGGCCAGGATGGCATAGTCCGCGTGGTAGAGGTCCAGACTAGTTCCGGACTTTATAAACGCCCAGTAAGGAAGCTTGTCGCCTTCCCCCCCTCTTGACAAAATCTGAAAATTATCTCTTTTTTTGTTTGTTTGTTGTTTAGTAAAATTTCTAAGGAAATTTGGTGGGCGGCTATGTTGCGGCGCAACAATTGGTATTTAGTTTATTTGGCCAGAATGTTGGAAGCAGGTTTTATGTTTCCCCCCTCTCCTGTGTCCATATATTTCCCCATTTTTCCAACTCCACCGATTACAGGAGAGTGTACATTCGTCTCTAAGTGTGACGAGTCGCAGTCGGGTCTCACTCTCTCTCTCTCGCTCGCGCATACGAAATTAGTGGTATTCGCCCCAAAAGTGCATCCCAGATACACATTAGATTAGCCAACCCCTGGCTCCCGTCTCTACTAACAAAACCAGCTGGTGTGGACACCATCAGGCAACAGCAGCAACCTTTGGACGTAAGACGTAATCGGTGAGTTTTCCGACTATTCCTTTGCGCCCTCTTTGCGTTCAGTTAATAACATCAAAACTGCTCAAACAATCACTATGACATGTTTTGGTACAATCAATAGTTTAGCTGCATGAGCAAATTCTATTTCAGCGAGATCGGTCGTACTACATTAAACCTAGTAGCCAGGATTTTTCAGATTTTTTGATTCTAATGACAGTAGGTAGACACGGATATTGTGTCAAACGCTAATGTTTTGACAATAACTTCTGTCAATATAGGCTGCGTTCGGATATTGTATTACACGTTCTACTTTATCATACGTAGTATGTAAAGTATTGTAATCGTGCCAAAAAAAATTTTTGAGATTTTAGCGGAAATATGTCTTTTTGGGTCCCCTGAACATTTTTGACCAAGGTACAAAAAAATGTCTGTGTGTGTGGATGTGGGTGTGTGTGTGTGTGTGTGTGTGTGTGTGTGTGTGTGTGTGTGTGTGTGTGTGTGTGTGTGTGTGTGTGTGTGTGTGTGTGTGTGTGTGTGTGTGTGTGTATCCGTTTTTTGTGGCGACGATTCCGGAGAAACTACTAAAGGTATCGGGACGAAACTTCATATTTAGAAGTTTCATGGCCAAACTTAGAGCTGAAAAGCTTTCTGTTAAAAAGGGTCCAAGGAACTGGAGGTTTAGTCTTAGCATTTTTGAAAGATTTTGTAAATAAGCCGGCATTTCTGGAATTTCGTCGAAATAGTTAAATAATAAATTAAACTAGAGGAAATTCTGAATAATTTATGACTATGACATTTTTTGGTACAATCAATAGTTTAGCTGCATGAGCAAATTCTATTTCATCGAGATCGGTCGTACTGCATTAAAACTAGTAGCCAGGATATGTCAGATTAGATGTCAGATGTGATTATAATGACGGTAGACAGTGTCAAACGCTAATGCTTTGACAATACTACTGTCAATACAAGCTGCGTTCGGATATTGAACACCGTTAAGGTGCGCTTTCATTAGTGCTAATGGCAGTGGTAGTAGACGCCATTATAGTATTTCTAATAGAATTTCATCACGACATGTGAGAAACACTATAATTTCGTCTGGTACCACCGCCATTACCTACCATTGCCACCAATCGGAACGCACCTTCACACTTTCTACACCCAATAACACGTGTCATTTGGACGGTGTACCCGGTGTCAACGGAGTACAATATCCGAACGCAGCTTTAATCGATTTATCTGTCTAGGTCTACTAGTTTTATTTTAATGCAGACATAGCCGATCTCGATCAAATAATATCTCATGCACCTAACGTATTAATTTTATATATAGTATGATAAAGTCATCTGCCTGGCCACATCAGATTTTTATCTTTACTATTCTCATTTTATATTTATATTATTTTTGTTGTATACATAATTATATGCATAAATAAAATATATAATATCCATCTAAGTGAATTTTTTTGTAGTTTACGGAGTTGCCATTTTTCAATTACTTATCATAACTTAAATTAAATAGATATAAAAAATTTGTAGATAAAAGCATATTATCTCGGTCTGCGACGAAGTAGAATCCGAGTTAGATTTTTTCACTTACATGAAATTCCTATCTGGGATTACCTTCCTTTAAAAATTATTGACAGCGGATATCCGATGTAGCAATCCGTTTTCCTTTAGGCAACGTAGCCATGATGATGAAGTATTTTAATAAAAGTCAAATTTTTATAACTATAACTAACGTTACTATGTATTTGAGTATAAATAAAATAATATTGCAATTGCAAATCGAAACAGAAATATTAACGAATAACAATCTTTAGCTACGAGCGGCAGTTTCGCTCGTTCCAAATATCGAAAATATATTATATTAATACGAAACTCAATTTCATGCTAATCTATATACAGAAAACTTAAAATGAAATGAAACAGAAGTGACCCTTTGGTTTTATGGCTTTACCAGGTATATACGATGACCGACAATCTCCGACCTACGCTTGGTGTAGGCCTGCCGCGCTCTTGTAAAGATCCTTTTTCCTTCGGCTGTACTAGCAAATGCTTTTCTTTCACGAGTGTGCATTCTCAGAAAATTTTCTTTTTTGTTGTCCATCCGCACGTGTAGGAGCTTTTCTTGAGTGTTTTTTTATCGATGACTGTTCACGAGAGAATTTCACAGAATAATAAACCACACACTGCAAGATTTTTTGGCTTGAAAAACTCGGGCGGAAAAATTGTTGAGCGCGCGATCCGACCGATCCGCGCGCTGCATATTTTTGGCACCTGCACGCCGTTGGCTAATTGCTTATAACTTCGCTAATTTTGCAAATTTTACCTTAAAACTTCGTACACAGATTCTTAAGAATTTAAATAATAAAATAACGTACAGAAAAAAAAATTGATTTTTTTTTTCATCAGAAAACCAGAATCCCCCCTTAAGATGAATCATTAGAGCTAGTATGTCGCACAAAACAACATAACAATTTGGCCGCACACACGCGATTGCACGATGTGCAACCACGATGTGTTGGCAAGAGTACGAGCCCCAGTAACAGTACGAGCTGTTGGATTACAAACTGTTTGCAAGGCCGTGGCAGTCGGTAGGTACCTCGCGCAACACATCGTGCCGCGATCTCGTCGCCACTGTGTGCCTTCCCGTAGCAAACAGGCGTGTTTGCAGTAATTATATTATACATAAATAATTCTCTAACTGTAAGAAATTTAAAAAAAAATTTCAAACAATAGTTTTTGGCTTTAAACGATCTATCGTTTAAATTAATTTTGAATATACAGCATGTCCATTTTATGATGGAAATTTGGTACCCATTCCTTTTTTTTAATAGAACACCCTATATATTTTTACATTTGTTAATTCTAAGATTAATTCTAACAATCTTTTATAAAAATATTTTTTTATAAAATGCATCATTTTTTAATTCGAAGGTTTTAACAAAAAATAGTCAAAATTGCCGAAACACCTAAATAATTCTCCAACCGCAAAATTTTTTTCAAATAAAGGTTTTTAGCGTTTAACAACCTCTCGTTCAAATATATTTTTAATATACAGATTAGTGGTGGGAACTCCCACGGCACATTACTCGTAACACTGCACGCGGCGGATGAGTGTTCCGAGCGGGCACAATGCTCGTCCTCAGCGGCACGAAATCGCTCTTTGCACATTTCGGAACTCGCACACCAAACGGCTCCCTCGCTCGTACGCGAGCGCTCATATTTGGAGCGCACAGTATCAGTATCTGCTTGAGCGCGTTGTACTGTAGCGGTGTGACTTCGGCTCGCACGCGGCACAATTAACACGCGAGGCGAGCGATAGCAGTTAATATCTGCAACCGGCGATGCTCGTATGCGTGCGATCGATTTTTTTGTGTGCTGCGAGTTAGACTTCGCTCGCGAGCCTCTCGGTGGCATTCGCACAATGAGCACTCTGGCACATTTTGCACTTGCACATTTTGAATCCTGAATACGCGAGCGCTTGGCTGCCAGCTGTGCATCGGTTACCGGCTTTGTTAACTTTGTTTGAATTTCAAAGCTTTGAATATTGTTTTTGTTTGCGAATTTACATATTTTATTTTCCATATTCTATTATGCACATGCCGTATTATATCTTATTTGATAAGTTATATTTATGTTTTTTTTATAGATATCTTATTGCTGTATAAATTTATGATTATATTAGGTTTATGATAATAAAACCTTGCTTATTTTGATCTATACTTGAGTGCCAAAAACAATAAGAATTTGTAAAAGTTGTTAGATGAATAAAATTTAACAAAATCGTTTTCACATTACATGTTTGATTATTTAGACTACAGGTTAGTCCAGATTATCAACAGTCTACTGTATTTACAATTAATACTTACCGTTACTCATCCATGGAAGTCACATTGGCTACAAAATACTTACCGGAGAAGCTTACTATATAGTTTCCTTTCCATACCTAATAAAAGACTACAAAAACTTCTTTATAGCATAAAATTTATTTATTGTTTAATGTAAGAAAATGTTTGGCCAATACCTGTGCCCTGTCATTACAACAAGTATTTTGTATAGGTATTATAACAGTCGATTCCACTTCATGTGGTATAATGGCAACAACCAGATCTTGCGGAGAAATTTCTTCATTTTGACACAGGCAATGTTGTGCCCAACCGATGTTGCAACAATTACTGCCTTAGAAGTTAGCAGTTTCATGTGTAGTTTCAACAACAACTCTTCTTTACTTAATCTCCATTCGTATATATATATATATATATATATATATATATATATATATATATATATATATATACAACCTCAATAATGATGCGCATTGTGTTTGCGTAACCACTATCTCTCACTTTAGTGCATTGACAAATCTAGCACATTCTATTCTTTCCCATTTTTAATTGTGAAAACAGAGAGAGTTGTCAGCATTTCTAGAAAATAGCTAATAAATTAATAAAAGTAATATTTTTTTACATGTTTGTATTGCATACTTAGAAGTTGAATACGTATGTGCTTACGTACAATCTGTGGCCCCTATAAACAGAGGAACTCCTATTTGCAACGCCTGCAGTGCAGAATCGGAGAGTTAGCAGGAATTTCTTGACATTAGAAATAGCATGATTCCTAAAAAAATACTATTTACCACATAATGATATAAAAATATAAAATAACCTACCATTTGTAGATTTAACATCATGTGAACAGTTTCTTTTCATAGCCGAAAGTGATGTATCTTCATTATAATCGTTGTTGAATCGCAAAGGATCATCCAAAAGGCTCACGTACACGTATAACAAATTATTTATAATTTCTTAGGTTTGCGGTTAGAAGGCACAGGCGCAATTCTACGCGCACCACTGTATGCGCGCTCCGCCATAAATTAGAAGTTACCGTTTTAACAACAAAATAATTAAATGACTAACTTTCTCATTATTCAGTATTTTAACTATAAATGAATGCAGAATTTTATGATTTTTCCCGTGACACAAATAAATAATGTCTGGCAAACGGTAGGCGCATTTTTAATTATTATTTCATGTAATGAACATCAGTAACTAATGAAAGTTATTTTGCTGTTACAGCACATTATACAGATATTTTTATTTAAATTCAAAATTGTTACATTGTTGTATTTTCAACAATAAACATACAGCTCAAAATATTTCTTCAGAACTTTTAAAAATTGCAAACGACTGGAATCTGGAAAATAAAATCGTCGCCGTTGCAAATAAAATAATAAATAAATAAATAAAATAAAGGATGGTCTCATATTCGGTTTTACGCTCATTGCATTAATTTAATTGTTCAGGGTGCATTAAAAGAAATTAAATTAATGCAAAATAAGGTGAAAGGGTTAGATGAATATTTTAAGCGAAGTCCGCATGCTATCACAAATCTAGCAACGATACAGACATAACTTGGTGTCAGTGTTAAAAACAAAACAGGATGTACCAACACGCTGGAACTCCACATACGACATGCTGCATCGTATTATATTAATTAATAAAACCATAACAGCAACGATTGCGGTACATTACCCACATATACAGACAATCACGGAAACTGAGGTTATTTATAGTTATCAGTGATGTTTGCACATTTTTAAAAGTTTTTAATGACGCTACAGAAGAAATGAGCAACGAAACCGACGTTACTGTGTACAATAATCATAATAAGATGCATTAAAATTATTGTATTAATGTTTTGGAAAATCTCAGTAATTCTTCTCCGGAAGATGTTCTCCGGAACCAGGATTCTTGAAGGCACTGATAAAAGACATGGTGACGTTGAACATAATGGATTGTATGGTCCCACAACCGTGGTATTAAGATTAAAGGTATGATCAATTTTTGGACGAATTTACGACCGCTACTGCGCAGGTGATATATAGACAACCAACATTGCATATGTCAAACTTAGGGGTTATGCCACTAACAATTTATAGAATATAACAGACAAATGTACCTACTTGTATAAAAAGGAAACTTTCAAGCATTTGCATTATGTACGCAGAAATAAGCATAAATAAACAAAAATTGGTTTGGTACTAGTTATGTTTGCGTTATTAGGGGTTATGCCACTAACAATTTATAAAACATAACAGACAAATGTACTTGTATAAAAAGAAAACTTTCAAGCATTTGCATTATGTACGTAGAAATAAGAATAAATAAACAAAAATTGGATTGGTACTAGTTATGTTTACGTTATTATTCTTCAACCATGCAGCGCCGCCCAGCGGATATTAACGTAACGAAGATTTTCGCAGATTCTCATCCCCACGCCACATGAGTATGAGCACACCTCTTATATTTAAATTCTGTCATCACGTTCCAGCAGAATGGTCTTGCGGTTTCTCTTTTTAAATCTACACAAAAATATACATTATATGATTGCTGGTGGGCATTTCAGTATGAAGCATTCGTGTATGTAGCACAACTAGCGCTTCTTCGTTTGCACTCACTTGAAGTTAATATTCTTCATCAATTTGTAAGGTGTCGAATGACGATTATAACGAACGTGACATAACCTATTCAGCGCCATATCGGAAATATCTCCGGTGCAGTGTTGTGACCACAAAAAAATAAAATAAAATAAAGCAACCAAAACGAAAACACCTTTATAAGAAAAAATAGATATGGCACTATATCGTGAGATAACATCACAAAATAAATAAGACTATAATGCTTTTAAAAATAAAACCAACATTCGCTTATAATTAAAATAAAATGTCTCTGGTCGAACGCATTAAGCATTGCATATACCTAGTAGAGCTACAGCAGTACAACGCGCATACTGTGCGCATAGAATACCGGACTGTGCGCTCCAAATATGAGGGCTCGCGTACGAGCGAGGGAGCCGTTTGGTGTGCGAGTTCTGAAATGTGCAAAGAGCGATTTCGTGCCGCTGAGGACGAGCATTGTGCCCGCTTGGAACACTCATCCGCCGCGTGCAGTGTTACGAGTAATGTGCCGTGGGAGTTCCCACCACTATTGTACTGCTGTACCTGTACTAGCTATATGCAATGCTTAATGCGTTCGACCAGAGACATTTCATTTTAATTATAAGCGTATGTTGTTTTTATTTTTACAAGCATTATTGTCTTATTTATTTTGTGATGTTATCTCACGATATAGTGCCATATCTACTTTTCTTATAAAGGTGTTTTCGTTTTGGTTGCTTTATTTTATTTTATTTTTTTGTGGTCACAATACTGCACCGGAGATATTTCCGATATGGCGCTGAATAGGTTATGTCACGTTCGTTATAATCGTCATTCGACACCTTACAAATTGATGAAGAATATTAACTTCAAGTGAGTGCAAACACGAAGAAGCGCTGGTTGTGCTACATACACGAATGCTTCATACTGAAATGCCCACCAGCAATCATATAATGTATATTTTTGTGTAGATTTAAAAAGAGAAACCGCAAGATCATTCTGCTGGAACGTGATGACAGAATTTAAATCCAGGATCTAAGAAAGTTGTGGGGCCATACAATCCATTATGTTCAACGTCACCAAGTCTTTTATCAGTGCCTTCAAGAATCCTGGTTCCGGAGAACATCTTCCGGAGAAGAATTACTGAGATTTTCCAAAACATTAATACAATAATTTTAATGCATCTTGTTATGATTAGCATCTTTAAACACTTTTAATAACGTGCAAACATCACCGATAACTTTAACCTCAGTTTCCATGATCGTCTGTAGATGTGGGTAATGTACCGCAATCGTTGCTGTTATAGATTTATTAATTAATATAATACGATGCAGCATGTCGTATGTGGAGCTCCAGCGTGTTGGTACATCCTGTTTTGTTCTTAACACTGACACCAAGTTATGTCTGTATCGTTGCTAGATTTGTGATAGCATGCGGACTTCGCTTAAAATATTCATCTAACCATTTCACCTTATTTTGCATTAATTTAATTTCTTTTAATGCATCCTGAACAATTAAATTAATGCAATGAGCGTAAAACCGAATATGAGACCATCCTTTATTTTATTTATTTATTTATTATTTTATTTGCAACGGCGAAGATTTTATTTTCCAGATTCCAGTCGTTTGCAATTTTTAAAAGTTCTGAAGAAATATTTTGAGCTGTATGTTTATTGTTGAAAATATAACAATGTAACAATTTTGAATTTAAATAAAAATATCTGTATAATGTGCTGTAACGGCAAAATAACTTTCATTAGTTACTGACGTCCAACCATCGCTAATTAGAGTACAACTCTCTACCTGCACAAGTATATTTTTTTAAATTGTCTGTAATTTTTGTATACAATTTCGGAATCGATACTTTTGATATGGCCTTCCTACATGGTGGTTTATAATTCTTATTTAGTAATGCTATAAAGTTCAAAAATTCACTCTGCTTTCGACAATAATAAAGGGTAAATATTTGGCCTGGGAAAATGAATTAATGTTATTACGGAGAGCGATGGTGATACCAATGATGCATCGGTGACGATGACGATAATGATTACTATACTATTGTTATTATTATAATAAAATGTACTTGTTTTTATTGTTTGTTTTCTATGCATCAAATAAAATGCAAAAAAGTGAAATTATAAATTCTTTGACTCTAAAAATGATCGGCCAATAGAAGTATCAACTAAAATTGAGACGGCATTATACTTTTGTTTGCTCGAACAAATTGATAAATAATAAAAGTTTAAATTTATTATTGTTTATAATGTTCTAGTTCTATCCAAATTAGTAGCAAACTGATCAAAATACTTCAATATCACAATACATGAAATAATAATTAAAAATGCGCCTACCGTTTGCCAGACATTATTTATTTGTGTCATGGGAAAAATCATAAAATTCTGCATTCATTTATAGTTAAAATACTGAATAATGAGAAAGTTAGTCATTTAATTATTTTGTTGTTAAAACGGTAACTTCTAATTTATGGCGGAGCGCGCATACAGTGGTGCGCGTAGAATTGCGCCTGTGCCTTCTAACCGCAAACCTAAGAAATTACAAATAATTTGTTATACGTGTACGTGAGCCTTTTGGATGATCCTTTGCGATTCAACAACGATGATAATGAAGATACATCACTTTCGGCTATGAAAAGAAACTGTTCACATGATGTTAAATCTACAAATGGTAGGTTATTTTTTATTTTTATATCATTATGTGGTAAATAGTATTTTTTTAGGAATCATGCTATTTCTAATGTCGAGAAATTCCTGCTAACTCTCCGATTCTGCACTGCAGGCGTTGCAAATAGGAGTTCCTCTGTTTATAGGGGCCACAGATTGTACGTAAGCACATACGTATTCAACTTCTAAGTATGCAATACAAACATGTAAAAAAATATTACTTTTATTAATTTATTAACTACTTTCTAGAAATGCTGACAACTCTCTCTGTTTTCACAATTAAAAATGGGAAAGAATAGAAGGTGCTAGATTTGTCAATGCACTTTTAGTGAGAGATAGTGGTTACGCAAACACAATGCGCATCATTATTGAGGTTGTATATATATATATATATATATATATATATATATATATATATATATATATATATATACGAATGGAGATTAAGTAAAGAAGAGTTTTTGTTGAAACTACGCATGAAACTGCTAACTTCTAAGGCAGTAATTGTTGCAACAGCGGTTGGGCACAACATTGCCTGTGTCAAAATGAAGAAATTTCTCCGCAAGATCTGGGCCATTATACCACATGAAGTGGAATCGACTGTTATAATACCTATACAAAATACATGTTGTAATGATAGGGCACAGGTATTGGCCAAACATTTTCTTACATTAAACAATAAATAAATTTTATACTATAAAGAAGTTTTTGTAGTCTTTTATTAGGTATGGAAAGGAGACTATATAGTAAGCTTCTCCAGTAAGTATTTTGTAGCCAATGTGACTTCCATGGATGAGTAACGGTAAGTATTAATTGTACATACAGTAGACTGTTGATAATCTGGACTAACCTGTAGTCTAAATAATCAAACATGTAATGTGAAAACGATTTTGTTAAATTTTATTCATCAAACAACTTTTACAAATTCTTATTGTTTTTGGCACTCAAGTATAGATCAAAATAAGCAAGGTTTTATTATCATAAACCTAATAGAATCATAAACCTATACACCAATAAGATATTTATAAAAAAAATCATAAATATAACTTATCAAATAAGATATAACACATTCGCATGTGCATAATAGTATATGGAAAATAAAATATGTAAATTCGCAAACAAAAACAATATTCAAAGCTTTGAAATTCAAACAAAGTTAACAAAGCCGGTAACCGATGCACAGCTGGCAGCCAAGCGCTGCGTATTCAGGATTCAGAATATGCAAGTGCAAAATGTGCCAGAGTGCTCATTGTGCGAACGCCACCGAGAGGCTCGCGAGCGAAGTTACTCGCAGCACACATAAAAAATCGATCGCACGCATACAAGCATCGCCGGTTGCAGATATTAACTGCTATCGCTCGCCTCGCGTGCTAATTGTGCCGCGTGCGAGCCGAAGTCACACCGCTAGTATATACTACTTACTAGTGTGGGTGTGAGATTTCGTCAATGGCTGGGGGTGGAGGCCTTTGCGGAGGCAGTCATGTTCGAAATGTATAAACAGCGGCATCAAGCCAGTACAACATAATTTGGTGGACATACACAATATTAATTCTAATTTCAATTTCGCTAGACACATACGCACTATAACAGTAATGGCGAGTGGCCACCAGCGACATCTAGCGGAAGTGTCTCAGGGCTTACGAACCACCGGCAATGTAGAGCACTGTCCATGGTTCGGCACCGGGGATATGACATTTCACGCGTCACTATGCAAAAATGTCAACAAAACAACCGCAGAGGTTATGGGACACCAAAAGAGTCGATAATTTTAATCCTGGTGAATTTTCCATAATAACTGGGAGTATACGGTGTTGACCAGGTGATCTTGGACATCCGTTTGCAGATTGATGTTGTTCGGCGTGAGCAAGATGTGGATAGCTTCTCGAAAAGACGTTTATGGTAGTGAGAATCTCCATCAATAATTTCCACATCATCGAACACTATGGTATGTCCCTGGTTTGCGGATATATGTTGGGTGATACCGGTGTGTTCGTGGTTCTTCAATTTACCCGCTGCTAGTCTTTGAATGGACGTCTTATGTTGTTGTAATCGTTGTCGTAGATACTGTTTTGTTTGGCCTATATAATGGAGCCCGCATGTGCAGGTGAGTTTGTATATTACATGACTGCGTTGGTCCTGGGTGAGTGTGTCTTTGGTGTTGGTGTGTAATTTTCTTATGGTGTGAGGATGATAGAAGGCCAAGTCATGTGTTTCGGTTTTTAGGGTTCGTCGAAGTGTTTCCGATAGTCCCCTTACATATGGTATTCTAGCGTAGCTTGGAATAGGAGCCCGGGCCGTGTTTGGCAATTCCTCAGAGTTCGGCGCTGTATCTATTACACTGGTCTTTGGGATGCTTTGTTTGAGGTATTTATCAATGATGTAGCGGGGATAGTCGTTCGTTATTAATATTTGTCTGACTATGTAATTCTTTTTTCCTTTCAGATGGCTGCGAGAAGTGATGTGCTCTCTTCGAGAGCATTCGGATGATGTTAGTCTTCTGAGAGAGGCCGTGGTTTGAGTAGAAGTTGACATACCTTAGTGATGCCGTAGGCTTCTGGTACCAACTTGTGATAAGGTGTCCATCCGGCTGTCGTGTGATTGTGAGCTCAAGGAAGTTGATACTCAAATTGTCCTCATGTTCAACGGTAAACTTTATGTCTGGGTGATAAGTTATTAAAGCTGTTTAATGTGTGATCAATTTTGTCTTCAGGCAAGATCAAGAAGAGATCGTCAACGTACCTTCTGAGATAATATATGTCCTGCTGTTGGTCTGGCTCCATGATCGAGCCTATGAGCTCGTCCAAAACAAGATCCGCAAGGGCCGGTGACATGGATGAGCCCATCGGGAGACCACTTTTTTGTCTGTAAACTTGTTTATTGTATGTGAAATAGCAGTTGGTAAAAATAAACTCCATCACTGATGTTAATTGGTCTTTTTCTAATGATGTTAGTGTGCTAATCACTGTCCACTTCTCTTTTATAATTTTAATAACTAAATCTGTAGGAATGTTAGTGTACATACTAGTGACGTCAAAGCTCACCATCACATGGTTAGGTGGGACGGTAATGCTTTTTAATTCGTTGGCCAATGTAAAACTATCCTTAATGTAGTGTGAGGTATTCCCGGTAATTTTCTTGATAATGTTAGTCATGAACTTTGATGTTTGGTACGTTGTGGTGCCAATGGTGCTAATAATTGGACGTAATGGTTTGTCTATTTTGTGCAATTTTACCTGCCCATACATTTTTCCTGTCGTTCCATTTCTACACTTCAAGAATTTGACCGTTTTTTTGTCTAAGGTGTTGGACTGTATGAAGGAACTGATGAGTGCATTATGCTTGGTGGTGACTCTGTTGGTAGGGTCATAGTTAATCACCTCATAAGTGCGCTGATCAGACAACAAGATTTGCATCTTACTGTGGTATTCGACTGCGTTCATTATGACCATCTTGTTACCTTTATAAGATGTTGTGACGATAATATCTTTATTGTTGTTTAGCTACTGTTTGGTCTTATTGAATAGTTCTCTCAGGTGTTGGTCTGTTGGATTTACAGCCTGGGGTCTGTTGACATAGTTGGTACATATATTGAGTGCTGCTTGTCGTTTTCTGTTTTTTGCGTTATCATCATCAATGTGTATCTGTGTCAGTGCAGATTCCATGTCAGAGATCAGGGATATCATAGTGCGTCTGTCGTTTTTTGGTGGTTCCAAGGCAAACTTGGGTCCCAATGATAAGAGCTTGATTACGTGGTCAGGGATTTGAGTGGACGACATGTTGGTTATAGCTGAGTTCTGGGTGGTGATAGTGTCCTCCTGTAGTCCAATATGTGTGGCATCGATTAGTCCTTCGATCTTAACCATGTTGGACCGCTTTAATTTGTAGTTTAGTTTTTGCGATTTTATTCTTTGAAGATCCATGAAGCGCTCGTAGGTAAGTATGGGCAGTCTATCTTTGAGTTTATTGGTGAGACTGGTCAGTTCTTCTGTCTGTCTTCGCAGTGTGTCGTATGTTACCTTTATTTCAAGGCCAAGAATGGATTTCTTGTGTTTGAAACTAATTTGGTCAGCCTGTCTAGCAAAGTTTGAATGATTGTTGTAAACTTCTTGAAGGCAGTATGCGTGTCTTTGGATGTGGCGAGGGAACACCTGCTGGGCTCGGCATTTGATAAGGAAGCTCTTTCTGTTTTGGGTGCGAGTGATTTTGTCCTGTAAGTCCGCAATGGTCTTAATCGTTGCGTGGGTCTCGGTGCCGTACTGGATGCGTATTGAGTTGAAGAATGACGGTTGGAAGTCCATGGTAAGCTCGGTGCAGTATAGTTGAGGGGCTATCGACTGTGTGAAGTGTTGAGGAGGGTACAATAAAAAGCTTGTCAGTCTTTGATATTTTATTCTCTGGGCTATTCACATTTGCCTACGTTTCGCCGATATATGTCTTCGGCTTCTTCAGGGCCTACGATTAAAACAATACAATACCATCAGTTCGGCAATAAACAAGATAAAATTATAAAATTCTTTTATAAAACATACATAAAGGGCTCAATCATGCGGGTATATACTACTTACTAGTGTGGGTGTGAGATTTCGTCAATGGCTGGGGGTGGAGGCCTTTGCGGAGGCAGTCATGTTCGAAATGTATAAACAGCGGCATCAAGCCAGTACAACATAATTTAGTGGACATAGACAATATTAATTCTAATTTCAATTTCGCTAGACACATACGCACTACAACAGTAATGGCGAGTCGCCACCAGCGACATCTAGCGGAAGTGTCTCAGGGCTTACGAACCACCGGCAATGTAGAGCACTGTTCATGGTTCGGCACCGGGGATATGACATTTCACGCGTCACTATGCAAAAATGTCAACAAAACAACCGCAGAGGTCATGGGACACCAAAAGAGTCGATAATTTTAATCCTTGTGAATTTTCCATAATAACTGGGAGTATACGGTGTTGACCAGGTGATCTTGGACATCCGTTTGCAGATTGATGTTGTTCGGCGTGAGCAAGATGTGGATAGCTTCTCGAAAAAGACGTTTTTCTACTTTGCATTCACAATGCACACATTGTAACACTGTTTTCAGTGTTACAATTAACACATTGTAACACCGAAAACAGTAACATTTTTGTCTAAGATTGCCAGGATTGGTACACATTGATATCAAATGTTGGCCAAAGGTTGTGGCTTTCTTAGTTTTGCTGTGTTCATCAAAATACGCCAGCATAACGTTTTCGGTGATGTTTTACGACTCTGGTAAGTGATCGTTATCATTCTTTTCAACTAAACATCAAATCCCCTTTTCAGATATAATTCAAGGACCACATTTACTTTAATAAGGTATTATGCGAAGATCAAACCTACATCGTAGATATGAATGATTTTAATTACTGCTACGAGACTGTATATGCGCAATCAATGGTTTATCAGCATACACGTATGAAGCTATAGTACATTTAAAGTGTAGAGGATTTCTTAGTTTATGTAACGTATAAGTTTTCGGCAACATTTTGGACCGAATTTTGTTCGGCTCAATTCGTATTCATTTTTGTCCGTCGCTTTCGACTTCGTCTTAGTTCTGGTTGTATGCAACATATTTGTATTACCTCCATCACATGTAATTTTACTAAGTATAATTTATTCTAATAAACCACTTTGCCGAAATTAAATTTGGGTTTCAATTATAAGTGCTTGTAAATATATAAGCCGCAACGGCTACGTAGCGGAATTAGGTAGACACCGCTATTAAACGTTAGGCGTTAAAACAATTCTTTAGTAAGTTCTTGTTCTTCGAAGTAACTAATCAGTCACCGCCAAACACTTTTATTCTGATTATTATACTTATGAAACCACTATTAAAGTTGTTGACTTTTTAGGTTAAGTTTCATATATTTATCACAGTAGGGTTAAAAGTGTTGCCCCAAGCTCCATTATGATCATCGTTGAGACCTCGCTGAATATTTATTCAAACTTGTAGGCTAAAGTAGAGTAATTTTATTCACAATTAGATTTTGTCAAGATTTTATCTCATCCTTAACGAAGTTGACAGTTACTACAGTGCTGCCACGTGGTACCCGCAAAATACCCTAGATTCTAATTTAGCGCGATATAGTAACCACAATTTCTAAACTTATATAAAATTAATGACGCAAAGTAGAAAAAATAGTATATTACACTCGTTTTATAAGACGTATTGGTGCACTCGTTCCATTTGGGCACTCCTCGCTACGCTTGTCGTGCCCAAAACAACTCGTGCGCCAATTTGACGTCTTATAAAACTTGTATAATAATATACTATTATGGTAGTGAGAATCTCCGTCAATAATTTCCACATCATCGAACACTATGGTATGTCCCTGGTTTGCGGATATATGTTGGGTGATACCGGTGTGTTCGTGGTTCTTCAATTTACCCGCTGCTAGTCTAGAGAAGCTATCCACATCTTGCTCACGCCGAACAACATCAATCTGCAAACGGATGTCCAAGATCACCTGGTCAACACCGTATACTCCCAGTTATTATGGAAAATTCACCAGGATTAAAATTATCGACTCTTTTGGTGTCCCATAACCTCTGCGGTTGTTTTGTTGACATTTTTGCATAGTGACGCGTGAAATGTCATATCCCCGGTGCCGAACCATGGACAGTGCTCTACATTGCCGGTGGTTCGTAAGCCCTGAGACACTTCCGCTAGATGTCGCTGGTGGCCACTCGCCATTAATGTTATAGTGCGTATGTGTCTAGCGAAATTGAAATTAGAATTAATATTGTGTATGTCCACCAAATTATGTTGTACTGGCTTGATGCCGCTGTTTATACATTTCGAACATGACTGCCTCCGCAAAGGCCTCCACCCCCAGCCATTGACGAAATCTCACACCCACACTAGTAAGTAGTATATACCCGCATGATTGAGCCCTTTATGTATGTTTTATAAAAGAATTTTATAATTTTATCTTGTTTATTGCCGAACTGATGGTATTGTATTGTTTTAATCGTAGGCCCTGAAGAAGCCGAAGACATATATCGGCGAAACGTAGGCAAATGTGAATAGCCCAGAGAATAAAATATCGAAGACTGACATGCTTTTTATTGTACCCTCCTCAAATAATAAATAAATAATAAATAAATAATAAATAAATAATAAATAAATAATAAACAAATAATAAATAAATAATAAATAAATAATAAATAAATAATAAATAAATAATAAATAAATAATAAATAAATAATAAATAAATAATGAATAAATAATAAATAAATAATAAATAAATAATAAATAAATAATAAATAAATAATAAATAAATAATAAATAAATAATAAATAAATAATAAATAAATAATAAATAAATAATAAATAAATAATAAATAAATAATAAATAAATAATAAATAAATAATAAATAAATAATAAATAAATAATAAATAAATAATAAATAAATAATAAATAAATAATAAATAAATAATAAATAAATAATAAATAAATAATAAATAAATAATAAATAAATAATAAATAAATAATAAATAAATAATAAATAATAATAAATAAATAAATAATAAATAAATAATAAATAAATAATAAATAAATAATAAATAAATAATAAATAAATAATAAATAAATAATAAATAAATAATAAATAAATAATAAATAAATAATAAATAAATAATAAATAAATAATAAATAAATAATAAATAAATAATAAATAAATAATAAATAAATAATAAATAAATAATAAATAAATAATAAATAAATAATAAATAAATAATAAATAATAAATAAATAATAAATAAATAATAAATAAATAATAAATAAATAATAAATAAATAAATAATAAATAATAAATAATAAATAATAAATAATAAATAATAAATAATAAATAATAAATAATAAATAATAAATAAATAGTAAATAAATAATAAATAAATAATAAATAAATAATAAATAAATAATAAATAAATAATACATAAATAATAAATAAATAATAAATAAATAATAAATAAATAATAAATAAATAATAAATAAATAATAAATAAATAATAAATAAATAATAAATAAATAATAAATAAATAATAAATAAATAATAAATAAATAATAAATAAATAATAAATAAATAATAAATAAATAATAAATAAATAATAAATAAATAATACATAAATAATAAATAAATAATAAATAAATAATAAATAAATAATAAATAAATAATAAATAAATAATAAATAAATAATAAATAAATAATAAATAAATAATAAATAAATAATAAATAAATAATAAATAAATAATAAATAAATAATAAATAAATAATAAATAAATACTAAATAAATAATAAATAAATAATAAATAAATAATAAATAAATAATAAATAAATAATAATAAATAAATAATAAATAAATAATAAATAAATAATAAATAAATAATAAATAAATAATAAATAAATAATAAATAAATAATAAATAAATAATAAATAAATAATAAATAAATAATAAATAAATAATAAATAATAAATAAATAATAAATAAATAATAAATAAATAATAAATAAATAATAAATAAATAATAAATAAATAATAATAAA